>VZTE01005844.1:123236-164768 GCA_013397775.1 Eulacestoma nigropectus | reverse complement strand
GTGTGGCGGGGGTGTTTCGGTGGGCCTTCATGTCCTTATCGCAGCTTTTGCCGAGACCTCGAGGGTTTAAAAAGTTTAAAACTTTTCTGTTTGCTGGTTTCTGTGAAGAAATTCCTCCTAGTGTCCAACCTAAATGCGCCCTGGCGCAGCTTATGACCGTGTCCTCATCCCGTCACTTGTTACCTGGGAGAAGAAACCGACCCCTACCTGGCCACAGCCTCCTTTCAGGGAGTTGTAGAGATCGATAAGGTTCCCCCCGAGCCTCCTTTTGTACAGGCTAATCAACCCCAGCTCCCTCAGCCACTCCGTATAGGATTTACCCTCTGGACCTTTCACCAAGTGGGTTCCAGCTGAGCTGCCAGAGAGCTGAGTGTCAGAGGTCATGTCGCTGTTATCCATTCCTGGGCTATTTCCATCCCCTGTGAAGCCACCTCCTCATAAGGAATCATGCTCAAATTCACCCGCTGACGTCGGGATGTATTTAATACTACTGTGTATGATGTCCTAAAATTGCTATCATGGAAAGCATGACAATTTGCAACTGAGCAATGGCCAGGCCCAAAGGCTTGATCTGAATATGTTTGAATACTTCTGCTTTTCAGGGAAAAAAGAGATGAGAACAGAGCAATTACTGAATTCCATCTGTTACATTTTTTTTTCATTTATTTATTGCCCTTCCTGCACAAGAAATTAAAATCAAATCAAGAAAAAATAAATACTGCAGTAGTAGTTTAGTTTGACTTGCATGGTCACTGGCCTTGAGAAACGGGGTCACTACAGGGTATTACACTATAGATGTGCTCAGATTGTATCAGCCACTTGGCTTCACAGGTTCAAGGATTTTGCCAGTTCCCAGTAGCCGCAGGTGCAAACAGCTGCCCCACAGGCTGCGTAGGAGTCTCAGCACGACCTTCAAGACATCCACTTTGCCTCTAAATGCGCTGCCCCACACATGCAGAAGGCCCTGGAGCAGAAGCCAGGCTGAAGTATAAATGGAGAGCTCTGCAACGAAAGTGTGGAAAGGGAGAGAAACAGAGATGTGCTTCCTGCCTCCAAATCACACCTAGGATATCCTGAAATAATTGAAACTGAACTGAAAAGCTGGGAAGTCTGGGCTGGAGGGAGAAGCTGGCTTTGCGGGGCTGTGCAGGGAATGGGGCAGGAGGTGGAGGCAGGAAGAGAAAGCAGCGAAAAGCAGGCATCCAGAGGAAACCCTCTGCATAGCATGTGGAACATTTTGGGCCCTAAACCTCTCCTGCCAGGCCTTTATCTCCCCATGTGTTCTTGAATCCTGGCTGTTGGCAGCACTGTAACCTGACACAAAAACGCTGCAGATAGGCACAGTTTTTTTCCAGTGGGTATGAGAGGAAGTAAGCCGTGCCTGATCACACACAAGATACAGCCAGAAATGCTAGCTGCTAAGGGAACAAATGACTCCTTGCAGAAAAATGCATGGATCCAGTCATCAAAGCATGCCTTAACTGAGGAGTGCTGTCTTGAGCTGCCAAGGATGGCTGCGCAGCAGTCAGGTTGCACAGCAACCCCTTCTCGGCAGGCCTTGCCAGGGTTGGAGTCAGGGCTCCGGCAGAAGGAGATCGGGCACTGCCAAAAAGCTGGGTCATGTTATAGGAGTTGCGTCTGTTGCCGTGGGAACAAAGCTGGCTCTGGCTGTGATCGTAGGCATAAGTGTAGGCTTTTCCAAGATGGATTGGGTGAGACACTCCTCTGTGACACAAAAAGTTAACTGATAGATAACCTGCTCTTTTGCTGTCCTGTACACAGGAAGACCTGGGGTGCTGCTTGTGTTGCAGAGATTAGGGGTGTGTCATGCCTGAGGGTGCAAGGGCCCTGTGGCCCCATGCTGCAAGGTTTTGTGGGGCTGGTCCGCTCACACCTCAGGGATGGTCCTTTCCAGCCAGTTTGAGATAGCACATTGTGGAGGGCTGCAGGTGCCAAGTATTGACAGTGATTGCCTCTTTTCTCCAAAAAAAGGTCTGTCACTGTCACCCCTGTGCCACCCTAACACAGTCCAACATGGAGAGAACTGGGATAAATAAACACAGAATATGGACTTGAAAGTGCCATGAGGAATGCTGTAGCAGCACCATGGTGCCACGGCTAAAAAAGCGCAGGAAGCTGGATTTATGTCAGGACAGATCAGCTCAGATGGGCCTAGTTTTTTATTTTTCATAAGTATTATGTCTGACCAAGCCCTCATTCAAACGAGACCCTGAGCCTATGGTCAAACCCAAGAAAGTTTTTTTGTGAATTCTCATGTGACAGGATCTTTTCTTGAAAACTGAAATATCTGGAGAATATTGTATGAGAAGTTTAGAATACTGGATACAACAGAAAAAATATGCCTTTTAGGAACACATACTTTATAATGGAGTAATGATGATGGTCAGTGATGTTACAAGGATGGAAAAGGACATACTCTGGACTTGTCACCAAGTGCCAGTCTTCATTCACAGCTAACATCCTCATGGAATTAAAATCTCTTGTAGAGGCCCAGAGAAGCTGGTGCTTCCTTCCCCTTAAGAGTGGGTCTTCACATCTGTCCTTGTTTTCCTTCATATTCCCAGAAAATAACTTCTTTATTTTTCAGAAATATATGTAAAAATAATCTTCCTGTTTTCCTCCTTTTAGTGTTATTTTTGAGACACAGGAAGAACTCAGTTCACTGAACATCAGAGATGGTTGTTATGGTGCCTACGCAAACTTCAAAAGTCACTCCATAGTTTTGTTCCTATCTTTTATGTGTCCCAGTTTGGTTCTGCCAATGGAGGTACATCAGCAAACTCTGATAAGGGAGATACTACTTGAACAAAACTTTTCTTGAGCTTGAAATAAATTTGACAGTTAGTTAGGCATTGGAAAAACTTCTGTTCCAATAGTAATTAGTGGCAAAACAGTAATTTTGCATAGTGATTTTTGTATAGTAATAGTATTTTTGATGGTATAAACTTATGTCTGCAAGTGAGGTTTTGCAGGTAGAAGTGGCTTAGTGCTCTTCGTATGTTCCCTACCGAACTCAGTTATGCCTATAACTTTATGAGAGAGACAGAGAAAAAACACTAATCAAAAAGTTATATTTAGTGTTTAATATACTTATCTAACTACGTCTAAACATTGAGATGAAAATGTAATAATGTTGCAAATATGTTAAATCAAAGTTTAATGCTTTCTTTTATTGTGTGAAATCTTGATGTACAGGAATGTGTTAATAGACAGGAGTCGTTCTACATGATACTGTGAACAGCAGCAGTCACGTTATGTTTACAGTTTAATTATATGTAGTTTATTTCTATAGAAGAAAGTTCAAAAGTTGTTAAATGAGCAAAGCCAATACTCAAAGGTTGGGGGCCTTGTTCTTCTTGTAAGTTGTTGGACTTAGCCTGTCTTTATGTGTCTCCATTGTATATGTGCTTATGAAGTAATCCCCAATGAAATTGTCTCATATACAAGTTACTGTTTGCCATTTTTACTGTTGTTTGCCTCAAATAGCAACCTGGACAAGTAGTACCTGATGAATGAGACATCTATTCAGTATTTTAATTTCTCCTCTTTAGTTATATCAGGGCCCTATGCTTAATTTGTTGTACAGTAGTCTTTTCTGTACAGCACAGAATTATCTTTTTCCTAATAGCCTTCTTTTTTCTTTTTTTTTTAATGTAACTTCTACTGCCACAGCACCTGAATGTCTCAGGAAAAAATTTATGAGTTGCATTTTTCTTTATAAGATAACTCTTAGGCAGAGTGGTATTATTATATTCATTTCCTGGGGTCAGTTTCTCCCTAGACCAGAATTCATAATAAAATCACAGACTCATAGAACGGCTTGGGTTGGAAAGGACCTTAAAAATCACCTATTTCAACCCCCTACCATGGGCAAGGACACCTTCCACTAGACCAAGTTGCTCAGGGTCCCATCCAACCTGGATTTGAATACTTCCAAGAATAGGGCATCCACAGCTTCTATGGGCAACCTGTTTCAGTGCCTCACCACCATCACAGTAAAGAATTTCTTCCTAATACCTAACCTAAACCTGCTCTCTTTCAGTTTGAAGCCATTCCCCCTCTTCCTATCACTACACTCCTTGATAAATTGTCCCTCCCCTATTTTTCTGTAGTTTCCACCCACTTTAGGTACTGTAAGTCTGCTCCAGGATGTTCCCAGAGACTTCTCCAGGCTGAACAACCCCAAATCTCTCAAGCACCCTATGTCTTTAGGGGTAAAATGCCCACTGTGGAAAACAGAATAGCATTCAGGAGAGTGGCAAACTATCCACAGCATCCTTTGTATCCCGCTTGGATTGAGAGCATTCAAAACTTGGAAACAGTTTCCAGCCCTGGGACACTTCTGATAGCTTGTGCCAAGGTTTCATCTGAGGGATCAGAGCTGGAGTACTGTGAAAATAAATATTGGACAATAGTGACCAAAACCATAAATATGAGTTTAAATAACTTCTCAGCTTCACAGAGGATAGATACCTTGTACAACAGCTGGGAACAACTCCACTGCTTTTTATATCTTGAAAACAGATCCAGCCTCTTCCTTTTTGCCAGCTGTGGGATCTGTGTTGGAAGGCATTCCACTGCATGAGGAGTACTAATTTGTGGGTTTGCTAGGATTTCCTTCCCTTGAGCATGCACCTACCAGATTTGCTGCCAGAAGGGATGACCAAGGAGAAGTGTCAGTCTCAAAGTTACTAATTGAGTCCATTAAAATTCAGCATCAGACTGTTTTTTAACTGCCACTGGAACAATTCTGGAATTGTGGGTCCTGCATTCAATAAAAGTTAAGATTTCTAGTGTATCTTGAGTATAATGTAAGCCTGGGGCATCCTTTCCAAATACATTTCTCAAGATAAAAAAGCAGATACTGTTACTTGAATAGATTTAAAATGTTGAGAGTACGTTTTTAGAAACAATTTCTCCTTTAATTCATCTCACTGAAGACTGAAAGTTGAATGATGCTGGTGAAAGAAGTTGAACTGAACAAATCTTAACTATAGCTATTTCCATTTTTCTTGAAGGTTGTATTTTAAGTATTCTCTGAATAGCTTAAATCCTCAATGCCTAAATGGATTTCTAATTTTCTAAAGAAAAAAACCCTAATTATTTAGAAATATAATTCAAAATTAGTTCTCCAAACAATGACTGTAATTGCTGGCTGAAAGAAATTCCACATAAAATCTCTCTGACATTCTTTTTTTTAAAAGGAAGACCTAACACAAACATGACCTAGAAAATTACTTGAGAAAAAAAAAAGAGAAAAAGAATGAAACAGCTTGTCACATAATCAAACTGATTATGCATTATGCTTTTGAAACAGAAGCTCTAAAAAGAGACATGATAATGGGCATTCATTCCAGAGGGCGTACGTGTACAAACACACATGCACACACACAAAAGAAAAAGTGCATGGAAATGCCATCTGGAATAATTAAAATAATATTTTACACTTAAATTCTGCATTAGCAGCAGTTCTTGTAGGACTTGTATAGGATATTGTTCCACAGCATAGAATAATATCTCCCAAACCCAAAAATAAATTTTGTAATAATCTCCTGATGCATGTCTTCGTGCTCATTTAAAAACCCCAAACCTAACATGTTGAGTTAATACCAGTTGGTGGTTTTATTTGTACACACACGTTTATGCATGCAGCCACATCCACTGCACATATATTTAAAATGGGTTTGATCATGAAGGGGTTTTGTACAAGTTACATAATCTCCAGAAAGATATGCCTGATCCAAAGCCTTCAGCAGTCAGATTCCCAGTATTTGATGAGGCACCGAATCAGAGGTCTGGTTACTGACACATGGAGCCAGCAACTTTTTTTTGTCTGTATGAAAATGCCATGCTTCCCTACTCTTTGTCACTGTCTCACTCCCAGTAACTTGGTGAGCACAGATAGGAAAACTAATAACCTTCTATCCTGCAGTTCTGAAGCTGTTGAGCGTTTCAGCTTGGGGGAAATACAAACAGCAGTACAAGTTTGTATGAGGAAATCCCCATTCCCAATGCTAAGTTCTCAAAGACAAATGTCTGCTGAGTCTCACAGCTGTAGAGAAAAGAGGAACATGACACAGCATATCCTATGTCCATACAGCAGCCTGCTTGTGTTGGGTGAAAGTTCCTCTCCTAGGAAAGATAATGAAAAACTCTCTCATTTCTTTCAACATATGGTTTCCTTTTTAAAATGGGGTGGGGGGGTGGTGTTTCTTTTTTTTTTATTTTTTCACTGTTGTACATTCATTTACAAAGTTCCTGTAGTAGACAACAACTTCTTTAGAGAATGTGATGAACTGATTTACCACATGTTATAGATGAAGTTGTGAGAAAGAAAGGCTTGAACCTGTCCCGCCACAGTGGCCACAAAGTCCACGGTGCCATTCAAGTTGGAGTTGGCATCACAGGTGACTGTTGTTTTTCCCCTGTCACCCACAGGAGGACACAGCCCAGTCAAATGCCACAAGCCACAGAGGAGAAATTTTTAAAAAACTATTTTGAAAGGGGGAAATGTGCTTTCTGTTTAATGTGGCTCAGCTTAAATAAATGCCTCAGAGGAAGACTTCATACCACACTAGCATTAAGAAAACATTGTTAACAAGAAAGGTATTTCCTACAAAGATATAAGACTGAAAAATAGTTGATGGTAAAGAAATTTGGAAGGGAAAAATACTGAGTGAACATGAGGAAAAAAAATCTCACTGATAAACCAGTTAAAGCATACCAGATTAGGAAATTGCAGTGTACTGAACAGGAACTTGTGATACCTCTTCAGATTTAAGGTAGTGAGATTTGCTTTGCACCTAAAGCTGGAGTTCAGCCTTCTTCTGCATAGTAATTTTAAAAACATACACTTTGGACATCGAGTTAATATTTTGATACTTAAAATTAACTCACTGGATAAAATAGAAAAAATGAAAATGAGTTTGCATAAGAAAAACACCATGAAACCGAGAGAACATGAAATATGAAAATATAAAAAGCTGCATCATTTTAACCATTTAGAAAAACACATACAACATACAGCTCAAGCTGACATTTCCAAGCACATTATTTTTAACTCTCACATGCTAAAGTGTTTTGAGGCAAGGTATTTTGTCTACATTTCCAGTCATAAATAGAACCATGTAAAGAAGTAACATACTGAAGCAGAGATGTCTAGGGAATGAAGGCAAAAGCAATCTTTGCACCAGTGAGCCTTACAGGACATTCTGCAAATAGCTTTGCATGAAAGAACCAGGCAGAAGGGGCATCTACCAAAAAAGCCTGCAGTGCACACTGAAATTCCCTTATGAGAATCAAACCTCTGCACACTCAGCAGTATTAACACCCAGAGAGTAGATGCTTACCTTTCATGCTGCATTAACTGTCAACAAAACCAAACTTACACAAGGCTAGAGTAAATTTTTACCTCATTTTGAGTGCATGAAAAATTGTCATTTCACTAAGGAATATTGTCAAGGTAAATTGCAACACTCCTCATAGTTCCTTCCCCAGTTCTTCCATTTATTCCATCCAAAAAGTCCATCATCCATGTATTCAGCAATAGCAAAACTTTGCTTTTGCCAGGCTTTCCCTACAGTCCAAGACATGGAGAGCTACATCTTCCTGGTTATATATACAAATTGTGGGGAAAACAGGTTGGAGAAAGAGATCTGGGAATTTTTATTGATTGATGGATGGCAATTTGAATATGAGTCAGCAGTGTGCCCTGGGCCAGCCGCATCTTGGGGTGCGTCAGGCACAGCATTGCCCGCGGTTGAAGAAGGTATTATCCCGCTCTGCTCTGCACTGCTGCAACCTTACCTTGAATACTGGCTGCAGTTTGGGTGCTACAATGTAAGAAGGGTATCAGAATATTGGAGTGTGTCCAGAGAAGGCAACCAAGTTGACAAAAGCTCTTGAGGGCAAGACTTCAAGGGGTGGCTGAGGTCACTTGGTTTGTTCAGTGTTAAGAAGGCTGAGGGGTGGCCTCATTGCAGTCTACAGCCTCCTCAAGGGCAGTGGAGGAGTAGCTGCTAAGCTTTTCTCTCTGGTGACCAGCAATAGGACATGAGGAAATGCAATGAAGTTGTGTCAGGGGAAGTTCGGATTCTTCACTACAGTGGTGATTGGTCACTGAAACAGGCTCCCCAGGGAAGTGGTCATGGCACCAAGCCTGTCAGAGTTCAAGGCGTATCTGGATGCTTCTCTTAATTATATGGTGTAATTTTAGTTAGTCATGTGAAGAGCAGGGAGTTGGACTCAATGATCCTTATGGGTCCCTTCCGACTTGAGATATTCTATGATCCTTTTCCTAATCTATCTTACCTGCTAGAAACTTTTTTTTCTTTTCATATCCTTTTCCCTCTCCTTTTCACTTCCCTGTTGCCTTAACTTCTGCACGGAGTGTTTTGCAGAATGCATTGTGTTCAAGGAGCTGGCAATCCGAAACATCCCTGTTCTACTGGGCCTTGTACACAGGGCTCAAGCAGCCCAGCCTGTTCATTAGCATGAGCAGCCCTACATGAGAGCTGCTCCACACCAGCCTGAGCTGCACTGGTGTCTGTGGGATGGAGATAACCTTCCAAGCTGTTGACAGACTGTCTGTTAGCTGGACAGCCCCCTCAGATAATCTGTAACTTACAAAACGGTTGAGAAAGGTGACTTTTGTGTGGATCAGGGGATGGAGCACAGCTCTCCTGCCTGGGAGAGGGCTGCCCATGGAGGAGTGAGTGATTAGCTCAGCTGGTTGGAGCATGATGCTAAGAACATCAAGGTCCCTGATCCCCATATGGGCCATTCACTTAAGAGTTGGACTCGATGATCTTTCTGGTCCCTTCCAACTCAGACTATTCCGTGTGATCATATTTCTATGTAACCCCTGTCACTGTAACCCCAAGCAGGCTCAGGTGGGTGCTAGGCTGCCTGCCTAACAGGGTCCTTGGCCTGTGCCAGGATGCACAGGTCTCCTGCCTCCAGGGCCACCTCACCTGTATCAGTCAGAGCTGCCTGCAGGCAGCTCCCACACCATATCAGCAACTTTGCCTCCTACGTGGCCTTGCCTGTATCTAACCATGCAGCAAAAAGTTCTTTGAACATCCTTTGGGAACAGAGTTTTCTTGTGAGAAAATCCTATATTAGCTCAGAGAAGCAAAAGGGGGAGAATGGGAGAATGTCTCTCCATGGACACGATCTGCTCTGCGTGGAATTCCTGGGGGAAATCCATCTGGATCCATCTGATGCTGCATGAGCACAAGAGTACCCAGCATCTGAAGGGATATAAAATGTACTCACTGTATATATATTCCTCTTCTTTTCTTATTGTACAAAACCTGCTATTTTATGAAGTTTAATTTTCTAACCTTTCTTGTTGATATCCATAAGAAGCCCTGCTCTGTCCCTTTCCTCCTTCACCTCACCCCCTCCCCAGCGCAGAACAACCTCCTCTGCCTTTTCCCCACCGCAGGTGTAACTCTGCCTTCTAAGTCCACCACTCCTCTGCACCATTAGCTCACTTCCCATCTCACAGCCCTGAGAGCCAGGCCATAGAAAGATGATGAGATGCTCATGAAATGGCATAAAGTTCAGGTACAGGGGGCTGAAAGATTCTGTCACCCACCTCAGTGTGTTTGCACTACATTTATATTTCTAATACTATAACATATCCCTTAAAAACAAAAAAAGTGCTATAGAAGTTGAGAGATCTGCACTGAAGAATTGCATACATGCCTCGTGCAGAAATCAGCTAAACCAAGCTGGGGAGCTGCGTATCAGCCCCAGACTATTCATGCGCTTAAATGCTACCAAGTCACCCAAAAACATATAGCAAGCAAGCAAGGTAAAGGGGAGCTGCTGAGATGACTTCTACTTGCACACTTCTCTGCTTTTTGTTTAGCACTTTGTGAGACTGGCTTTAAATTATTCTGTTTTCAATGGCCTTTTGCTTACTTTTTTTCCTGACTGTCATTAGTCATTACCTGACTTGGAAGTGCTCAGGATCTGGGGAAGCCAAGGCATTTTAGTTCAGCTGTCAGGTGAGGCTTGTGACAGATGGCAAGACTTTATTCTTAATGAGAAGTTTTTCCACCACAGGTCTCCAGCAAGGGAGTCCTTCCGCCCTAAGCCTGCAGTGAGCCCAAGGTCACTGCAGCAGGACAAGCTTGGGTGAGTATCAGGGAAAAGCACAAGCCCTGGTGGGGTCTGTAACAGACTGCAGTGGTAGTGTTACCCTGAGGACTGTTCTACCTTTTGAACACCAGGGTAATAATAAGGATGGCAAAGAAAGGATAAACCTTTAGCCTTGGGGAAACTGAAAAAGGTGCCTTCACATTGGAGCCAAAAAAAACAGAAAAAATGGTGTTATTTACTTGGACTTTATTACAGCCTGCATCCAACTGCATCAAACATTAGTCATCTTTATAGGGTTTTTTAGTAGAAGGAATGACTAAATTAAAATAAACGCAACGTTCTTATTTTATAATACAGTACAAAACCAACTAAAGTATTAGCAGGTAAGGTCTAAAACCATAGAGCTGGCTTATTATGGTCATATTTGAATTATATGATCTCTAATAATTCTTTCATATTTTTACAGATGTATACCAATGGAATTGTTTTCACAATCTTTTCCAAATTCCTGGTAAAAGACATCAATGTGAATAAAAAAATTATGGCATAGTAGCGATTAGCTTTAGGATATGCAAAACTCATGATCTCTTTCTTGTATATTTGTATCTTTCTGTATAAAAATTTATATCTAAACAATATTTTCTGATCCCCTTTTGAATATGTAACATCTGTTAGGAAGTAAACACAGATTTTCTTGTACTGTATAAAAGATGTCGATGTTCTATAAAATGCTAAGAAAATGTTTTAAACATGATCTTTTTTTTTCTAAACATGAGCCCTTTTTTTCTCCTGAGCTCTGTGAAGAGAATATGTTTTGCTTCTTGCTATTTCCATCACAAAGAGGAAAATTTTGTTTTCCTTAATTTAATTACAGAATCAGAGAATGGCTTGGGCTGGAAGGGACCTTGAAGATCATCTAGTTCTAACCTCCCTGCCATGGGCAGGGACAACTTCCCCTAGACCAAGTTGCTCAAAGCCCTATCCAACTTGTCCTTGAACACTCCCAGAGATTCAGAGAACTCCTAGAATAAATCTAATCTCTCCCTAGACATAAGAAGCATTACAGGAGTTGTCCCAGGCTGATAGAAATTGTTATACTTCTTTGGGAGCAAATCTTTGATTGTTTGCATATTCTGAAGATTTGCTTCTGAACTGTGATAAAGAAAGTGGCATTTTATTCTTTACTTTAGTAAGTGTTCAATATGCCCAAGCTATGACATGAATGTATTTATTGTAGCCCCAGTACTTTACAAAAATCCTTTTATGAATGTTGGAAATTTATTCTACCATCTTCAGGGCAGCAGTTGAAAAACAAATTGAATAAATTTTAGGTGGGTGTTCATGAAACTGAAAAAAAAAGGATCAGCAGCCTCTTAGGCAGATTTTTCCCTTTCTGGGTTTTTTTTTTGGTTTTGTTTTTATGACATAGAAACAGGATGTACCTTCCCTATTTTATTATAGATAATTGCACCCGAATCTTTCCAGATATTAAAAATAACTCATTTTCATGTATCTGTGTAAAATACCTGGGGGAGATGGGGTGGGGGTATTCTATTTTCTGCATCACTATTATTCTACATTTTGTTATTTCTGTTTGTCCAGAACTATACTTTTTTCAAAAGACACCATCAGATGCAATTTAACAATATGTTTGAAGAAGCTCTGACAAACAAAGAATGAATACTAGGGGTTTTACCATTAGTTCACGTCACTGTTCACTTCCAAGTGAAAACCTCAGCCTACATTTTTAAGGATGCTATTTGTGTGAACAGCCTATTGGTTTGTTCAAATATTTTCGCATATTTTCCTTTTCTTTCCCTTCTTTCCAGTTACTTTAAGTCCTTACTTTATTCTTACAAGCATATCATTACATGAATATTTTAATTTTCAGTACATGGACATTCTTCTGCTTTTAGCCTGTATATATTTTGTCCTTTCAAAACTTTAGCAATTATTTTTTGTGTCTAAGAGACTTAAATAGGTTAGCTGTTTATTTTGCTAAGTCATATGCTTCTTTCTGAATAAGACTGAATTCTAAATAAGATTAGTAGTAAACTAAGTATTATACACAGTTATAAAATATATTAACCAACAGAATTGAATAATATGGCAGTAATTTAGTATTTATATGTATAATAGCCATAAAAGGAGAACCATATTAAAGCTCAAAAATCTTCTTGAGCGTTGGAGCCTGAGATAATCTGGTTTAGGGTTTTGTGATCACATTTTGTGATGGTTGCATTGATTTATGTCTCATTTGACAAGAAGGTCTCTTGTATAGTATACAAGATACCTATACTTTATAGGTATAAAATGTCTTTTCAGTCATAGGACAGGAAGATTAAAGAAATTTAAAGTTTTCATATCTTTTGGCTCCAAATCCAAGTTAAGCATCATAAAACAGAGGTGACCTACCTTGCAAAGATGCTGAGTCCCAGCTGGCATGGACATGAGTTGTTGACACTCATCACATTATCCCACTGAAATCCTCATGTCTTGCCCTGTCTGCTCTCCATAACATGTGACGTCTTCTCTGATCACACATTCCTTTTAAATTCTCTTGCCCAATTTTTTTTTCCCCAAACTTCTTTTCTCCTTAAGCCCTTTCAACAAAACTGTGTATGCTTATAAATATTTGTAAATTCCATACAGAATTTTAAAAGGCAAGACACTGAATAAAACCTTGACCATGACCTTTTCTTCTAACCCTCTTCTTCCATAATCCCCATTTTTCCCCATGGTGTATTATTTCCTGTGCTCCAACTCTATGTAAAGATTTACATTATTATGCTTCTATAAAGACATGTCACATTTTTCCTTCTTCACAGACAATAATTTATTCCAGACAATGAAATTTTTTTTATGCCTGAGCAAATATTGATTAAGACCATGCTTCAGTGCATGAAAATTGTTGACGATCCTGCAAATCTGAGTTTGGTCATTTGTAGCTCTAAGTTCTGGGGCTCCAATTGTCCATATTTTGGGCCACCATCCATCCTTCCCATCCCCATTTGCTTTCTGTAGAAAGAGGAATGCAGTGGAAGGTAACTCCTTTCTGCCTTCCACCTTCCCCCAGTGCATCAATCCAGACCTACTGTGGAGCCATGTGAACCCGCAAGACTGAAGGTGATCTGAAGTCCAGTAGCCAGAATTCAACTTAAGAAGTCTGGCTTTGCACAGAATTTCTGAGCCAACACTTCTGTCCTGCCAGCTTTGCTTTGCACTAGAGAGCTGTTACCCACAGCCGAAGGGCAGAGTGGGTTGGCACATTTTGTTATTTCCTAAGTTGCTGCAACAAGTTTTGCCTGAACTTTTTGATCAATCTCCTCAACCCACAGAGCGAATATAATAACCAGGCAAAACACAATATTCGCAAACAAGGAGGCTTCTTATCTGTCAGAGACGTTATTTTTTTCTCTCCTGTTTTCTTTTCCAGCAGCCGCATAATGGAACTGTCATCTTTTATCATGAGATGTTGTGATATTCCTCTGTTGCTTTCCTAAGCAACAGAGTTCCTTCAAGGCAAGTACAGGTATGTTTCAATTAAAGTACAATGTCAGAAATTTGTTACCATTTCCATCTCATTGACAAACAGTGAAGGTAATGTATATATATTGTATCTTCATCCAGTTTGTTCAGGAGTTTGAGAACCACTCAGAGGTTGGCAGGACCACTGTACCACAGTGCTTATATAGCTGCTCACACTTAACATGAATTTCCACAAGCACATCTAGCTCTCAAAAGCACATCCATCTTCTCAATGTCATCTGATTTCAAGTAGTCATTGATTTCACTCCGTATCATCTAGGTAATACCTTTGACCCCAATGTTCTCTTCCATGTCTGAGTACTGTGATCATTTTGATCTGTTTGTGCAAATGCCCTCTCACACAAAGGCAAGTCAGAGATGTGATACTGGTCTTCACTACCTGGAAACCTATTGCTTTGATAAAGAGGTATTTTGGTCCCATTCCTGAGTCCAGCAAATATTTTTACATTTACTGGTGATATCTCTAATAAAAAGCATTGTCCTTACATGAATCTTTTTGTTGCCACCGAAGAACTGCAGGGTTTGTTTTATTTTTGACTGAGTTTGGTTTAAAATAAACTAGGTTTGTTTTGCTGAGCATCATTTATAAAGGCCTGGAAGGAGGTATTGAAGATGACTGGATGCGATGTGCTGTGAGCCCATCGTCTGCTGATGAGCCCCTGTATGAGCTACACTACAATATACAGGGTTTATGGTGGACACTAGGTAACCTCCAGTAGCGCTTTTACCACAGTTCTCAGAGGTTATAACTTTGCAAATGACAAAACTTAAATTATTTAATCTCCAAACTAGAAGTTAAGTCCTTTTGCTGTCTTTGAATGTAGGGCTGTCAGGAATCCCAGGGCCCACTTATATAAAAGCAAATCAACACTGTATGAGACATTCTGGAAAATTTTTCCAGAGCTGCTTCTGTACTATCTACACAGGCTGTCCTCAGCCTGTCAGTGGCAGGCTGGCCAAAGCCCTGTATGGCTAGTTTTCTTAAAATTTGGCATCTCCTTATTTCTCCCCCTTGTTGAAAAGAGCCTCTGCCTCTAGGTTGCTTTTTGCTATGCTGTGAAGGCACACGTACTCTCGGCTAATGAAGTATGATGATAGCCTTGCTGATCTTCGCCCCACTCCTTGATTTTCTTCCTTGTTGTTCAGCTGAGGCTGATTTTCAAACCTTTTCAAGAAACTTTAATGAGAAAGAATTTTTGCATGGATCATCCTCCCTCCCACTTATAGCAATTGTGATTTTCTCCTGTTACTTGAGGTAACAATATTTCTAAAGAGACATTTCTTATGTGGAAAATTATTGCTTGGAAAAAGATTTCTTCTCCTATTACTATTTCACAGTTTATCAGGTAGGATCAAGCTAAAATGGCTAATCCTATATCCAGTTTTCAGGCTGTAAGCCACATGTAATAATCCTATTTTTAAGTCCAGCAGCAGACATAGGAGGGATTAGATGACTCAAAGGAATAAAAAAGGCTGGGTGAGTATCTGGAAACGTTTTCTTGGTCAGTCTAAAAGACTGAGCAGAGTTTTCCCCAGAAGAAAAAAAATAAATAATTTTGAGTAGCTCGAAACATTGAAAACAAGTTTGGATGCGATAGCTCGTAGAGGAAGAATGTTGTACTAAAGCAGATAATAAGCAAAAGGGCTTGAGAGTTCTTTCTGATGTTTCTTCTCTATGGAAGCGTAATTAGGTATGTGCACAATTACAAAGCAAATGGCAAGCATGATAATGTTTTCCTCAGTCAGATTTGTTTTTCTGTTCTTCTAATTTGGCTTTAATTAACACTAACACAAATAGGTTTTTTTCCTGAATATAAGCATAGATATGTACTGTGGTTAAGGTTTTTAATCACGCCTGTGGTGCACTTAGGTAATTTCTATTGGTATCAGGGAGAATACCACTTTTTTTTTCATGTGCAGCTGGAGCAAATGGTGCCCGAGTATAACACTGATATTCATGCTTTGTTGCATGTGTGAAATTTAGCAAAGGGAATTAACAACCCAAATGAGCGCTCCCACATGAAGGATAGTATTAAACAAATCTAGCTTTAAGTCCTGACCTTCCTACCCATAATTCCTGTCAGGAGACTTTGAAGTCTGATACTAAAAAGACTGTGTAGCTTGGAAACTGAAGACAGCATTTCACAGGTATTAGCATGATAATTAGGAGTCTGTTTAACACATGATTTTAATTTGAAAGTAAGTAATCAGAGTTTAGATGACACTCTGCTTAATTATATTGAGTGTTTGACATGAAAGTAAATTAATAGCAAATTGATTTCCACCATCTGCTACTATTAATGCTGAGAAAACCAGTAGAATTCCAAACGCCATATCTTTGTTTTATACATATGTTTTTTAATATTATTATCCAAAAAAGATATTGCATCTTTGTATTAAACAATACTGTGCATTCAATGGAAGAATAAAGCAGCCAAAACAGTTCCCTAGAGAGCAAAAGACAGTGTGGGATGTGATTGGGATTGAGCCTGTAGCACCACCACTGCCCACTGAACAAGGCAGACACAGTTCCTGAAGTGTTACACGTTCCAGACTGTGTCCTGAAGTATTTTGAGTGTAACTAGATAGGAAAGGGAAAAAGTCCCACTACAAACACTCAACCCTTTGCAACATGGAGCGAATTGGAAAGAGAGTACATGTGTTCAGATTTGTCATTATTCCTTATAGTTAACCAAGGCTCCATACACCCCGGCCTGAGAAAATTGTCAAGTATTATCATTCCTCAGTTTTACAGCCAGGTTGTTGGAGAGAGAACATTTCTCTTTGGAAATGTTTGGCCTTTGCATTGTTATGGGGATTTTTTAATCTCCCAATGCAAATAATTTCACAATTTAAATATAGGAACCATTATCACGCTAATATTTTTCTTATGAGGAATACGTAAGTGGAAATTGCTTCCTCTCCTGAAGAGCACAGCTTTCTATACATGGTATACAATTCATATCTAACAAAAAAGACTACAGTGGAAATGAATTAGGCGGTAAAACATTGGAGGTATTTTTAAATGTGAATGTTTACTTGCTTTCACAACACAATTTGAAAAAGCTGGACAAAGCTGGAATATTTCAGAGGGAAACACTATTCCCCATCTAAAGCTGTTGTTGCTATGGGTTATCTCCCAGAGTGGGTATATTTCATTTAAAACCTAGAATAATATTGCATCCAGCTAACATATGCTATTACTGTGATCTGATTCAAGCTGGGACAGATTGTGCTCAATTTGTTGAGGAGTGGCAATTTTAAAATATTCACGTCTGTAATATAGAGATCCATGAGAAAGGTGGGTCAGGTGTGGTACTAGTTCACAGTAGTTTAGGGGTAAAATGGAACTGCCAGGTTATATCTCTTGAGACTAAGGTACTCCGAGAACACTTCTTCAAATGACGTGAACACTCCAGCAAGAGAGCTCTCGTCTCATTGTGCTAAACAGCAGCAGAACGACTGTGCTTGAGCTGTCTTCTTTACACTGCATTTGGCTACTGTTTTTCAGACTACTTTAGAGATCAGATTAGCTAAAATAAATTATCTTAGAGAACCTGGAAAAGAATCCATCCTGAGAAAATAAAAAAGCCCAAATGAAAAAACCCCAGCAACTATGCTGAAAACAGCCAGGTTGCAGAGAGGCAGAGCTCAGAGTCCTGCAGCCAGCAGTCAGCAAGGCACTTACTACCAACAACTTCTAGTGCTTTACAGGGTGCTTGCAGAACAGATTTGAACGATTTCTTGCTGCTCATTTGGTGCTACCTGAGCCTTCTCTCCAAAATTCCTGTCCTTGTTTTAAGGGTAAACAGTGTTAGCAAGCCACAGAAATGATAGATGTTAAGGGCTGTGGTTCTCTAGGATCTCAAATGGGTGTTTGTTTCAGTCCTAGGAGATGAAAACAAAGAAATTAAAAATGTTTTTAGCCAAGGAATACAGTGTTACCAGTTCCTGAAAGTGGAAGCAAGGCAATTTTCCCAATAACTTCTGAGACTCCTGAAGCATTATAAAGACATCAGCATTATGAAAGCATCAATAAGAATTGAGAATCTCATTGCAAGGAGCATCCCTCAGCAACCGGCCAAATGCTGTTTGGTTTACCCTGTTTTTTCTCTCACCAATAGTAATCAGAGTACTCCCCCTCCCATCAGGAGTGGGGCAAGTGTCCCTGTTCAGCTGCAGGTTTCCTGCCAGGGGCACTCTGTGATCATCAGCCACCTCAGGGACACTGGCTGTTCTGGCCATGCTGTGAACGGACTGGTCTTTACAGGGAAGAGCAGAGCAGGATTTCCTTTAAACATATATCTGGGCTTTTTGCTCACAGTGACAGTCTTTAAACATACTGTTAAAAATATAATTTTTCAAGCTGCCGTGCACTCTCCTTGGAGAATATATTTCCCAAATCATATTGCTTCTTGTTAATTATGAAATTTAGTCTATTGCATGAGTATAGACATTTAACATATACACCTCATATACATATACACCTCATATACATCCTCAGAAGAGGATGCCGAAAGCCTGTGATTTATGCTTCAGTGGCAATTTAAACTACATGGATTGTAGGTTTGTGAAGACAAAAATATCAGCATTACGAATTACTCTATAGTAGCTAACACTTTGCCAAACAAATTAATTTAGGCCATATAACTCTGATGACAAAATTGAGGTGATTCCTTATAGGAAATATCCTTAACATTTCATTTTCAGTGTTCAGAGAGCTCCTGAGAATGGCTGTGAAATCAGACCAGTTTATCAATTACCACTTTCACAAAAGAGTTGTTTTAAATCCATTCTCCCTTGAAAGTCTCTCAGCTCTACTCAGTGAGAGAAGTTTGAATGGGGGGACTGGAAATAATTTCTCTTTGTCTCTCCTTCAATTTTTTTTTTAACGTTTAAATAAATGCATAGTGATTGGCTTAAATAGAAAAAATAAAGTACTATTTATGAGCTATATTTTTCTCTCATGAACATCCCACACCAGATTTTCCAATAAGCTAAAAAGCCCCAGGTTTTTAATCTCTAATGATTTTTTCTCAGAGTCTTACTTAGTAGTCCCTCGCAGATTTCCTTGAAGAGGAAGAACTTCATATTAGGTGACACATTGCTGTAGTTCTCATATATACTTTCACACAGCATGATAGGAAGGAGATTTAGGTGCAGAGCACTTGGTCAAAAACTCAAGCAAAAAGATCTGGCCTTCTGAAACAGTCCTCAGGTTTACACTTGCCATGAAGTATTAGAAGAAGGAACCCAGAACCCTTTGTTTCTCTTTTATGACTCTTATGTGTCACTACATGTTTTTGTCAGGTCTTCCACAGATCACCCTGCATTTCCCATCCTAGTGGTGACTTGCTTTGTTAAACTCTAAAACCAGAGAAGCAAGACATGGATTTGTAATAATTAAAATTTTAACAGGACAAATATGTGAGGAGAAATGAATCATATTATCATAGCCAGAAAATAAAGGCAAACCCGTGCTTTTAACAGAAGAAATAGATTTTCTGTGCTGGATTTCCATAAGAAGACTGGAATGTTTCTACCCCTAAGAGGGAACAGTAGCTGCTGTGCTTATACAGTACAGCTGCAGAGTCAGTATGACATCCTTGGGTGGGCTATGGGCTTTCCCTCTGACAAACAGAGTGTGTGTGATAAAAAGTTAAGAGATGAAATTTAGAGGCTTAGATTTTTACAAAATCGGTTTGATGTGAAATTCTAGGGGAACAATATTTGCAAATGATGTTAGAAGTACGCAGAAAGTATTAACTATTCCAGCACATCTATTTGCATCTTTGAAAAGAACTTTTCTCTCTTAAGTCATTAAATATGTATTAAAAAAAAAAAAGGCATAAAAACTAAGAAGATATTTCCAGCCTATTTTACAAAGTGACTTTAACCACAATAATATCTGAATTTTTATGACTGGCTGCTCTCACCTCTATAGTCAACAAAGAAACAGTCAAGGAAAAAGACTATCTTACTCTCCTGAGTCTGTCTGTACTGCGAATTTAGATTATCATACTTACTGGAGCACAAGACAGACTTACCTTCTCTTCACAAGACAAATAAGGGAAAGATGCACCTGAATTTGAGGTAAGCCTGCAAAATCTTGTCAAGTCAATGGTCATATTAAGACGCACAGATTCATTTCCTTGGTGGTAATCCTGTGAATAAAATATCAGTCTGTTAGACTTGTGCTATAGCTATATTTTACATATAATACTGTTGTTTAGGTATTTATAAAAAGTTACGGGCCTTGATACTCAGGATGGCCATCAAGGGCAAACTTGGCATTTTACTTACCAATTCTCACGTCTGATTATAATGCTGTGACATTCAAACGCAAATCCATGAGGGAACATAGCCTCTAAAACACAAAATGTGTTGCTGAAGTGATTTTTAATGCATAAGAATGATTGCAATGGCCCAGATTCCCAGGACAGATATTTCTAGTGGTCATATTTGTATGAATCCCAAACTGGAAGCAGAGCTGTTTCTATTAAACAGGTGATCCCGTGAACACCAGATCTCAGGAGTCCTGCTTGCTTTCAGAGGGATGTCCCTGCTGAGGTGCAATTAACAGAGACACACTGTGATGGAAGACTGGGTTCCCTGGCATCTAAGGTATGAACTCCAGATGAAGCTTTCCTAAAGTTGTGTCTCTCTCCTTTCTGACCTACTTTCTTCAAATGTACTGGAAACTTGCATCTTTGAAACTTTTTTCTTTTTTTTTTTTTTTTTTAATGTACTTGAAATACAGTGACAGACACAGAGCCCTTGGCTGTGACCTGTATTCATAGGTCGTCAGAGGGAAACTGAAATATATACACCAAAAGCAGTATCAGATACTCTGCATTCATTCACTGGAGGCAGTGTAGAGTGACATGGGCTTTCCTGTTACACATGTGAGCATAGGAGTTAGCTCTTAAGGCCAGGATGTCAATGTATTTAAATGTTCACTGACTTCACAGTAGATGTGGTGTGTTATCCAAGTCAGAGGCTTCAATCCATGTATTTACAAAGCGCAAACTCATTTAAGTCAGTTGATCTGAGAAACACTCCTGATTAAAAAGACTTTATTAGGGATAGCTTTTCATTATGCATACCCACAGCTTCCCAGAGAAACTCATTCTCAGCATCCTGCTGTGACAGAGATTAGTCATTATGCAGTAAAGCTGTACTGCTGGGACCACATTTGCATTATTAAATGAATTAGAGTATTACTTACAAAAAAAGCAGTCCCATAGTTGTGATCACCACCCCTAAACCTAGGCAAATGTGGCCAGCAAATGTTACAGGACACGTCTCACCATTTGGGAAGAGGACTGCATCCTCAGTCATCCGTCACAGTTAAACAGACTTACACTGGCATCTATAAAATACCATAGAAGGGACGCCTCATAGAAACTTCACATTAATAGCCAAGTACCTGCTATCAGAAGCAAAGCAGAAGTAGATACTGGTTATAAAACATTACAATAGTGGGTTGGGTGTTTTACCCCCACTGCATAAAGCCTGCAGCACCACTGAAACACATCTACATCCAAACTTTACACGGACCTTTCTTCCAGGGCACTGCCTGACCCACTGTTGCCCTGGCCACTTCAGCACACAACTGGGTACTGCTCAGCCAGCCAGGAGCAACTAGCATTTGAGGTGCAGGCAAGAAAAGCTTTTAAGTGACCACTGTCCAGGCATCTTTTCTCTTTGAAGTTTCCTTCTCACCTTAAAGCAAGTTTAAGTAGCTGTGTGGAAAGCATCTTTTTTAATTTGAACTAACGTGAACTAGGAGGACTCACACAGTCAACCTTTGTTCTGGGAGAACACAAAAACAAGCTGAGGGCATTTCACTTTCTTGAATGGCCTCCTGACCATCCTAGGACACTCAAGCTTTTCCAGCCCTTTTCAAGGCTATTTTAAACACAAATTTAATAAGGTAATGTGTTTCACTTTGAACCTTTGGGAATTGGGAAACTTCATGTGTGGTGCAATTAAAAATAAATCCTTATTTCTGTGTAGCTGTAGACTGCCAACTTTTAGCCTCTGTTTCTGCCTGACTTACTGAAGCCACACAGCATGTAGAACATGGGTCATGGCCACCTTTAGAAATGGGGCTGCTCTTGCCTCTGCTCTGAACCACATCCTCAAAGAGCTAAGCCAGCACACACTACAGTCCAGGGCTGGTAGTATGGCTGAATAGTAAATGAGGGTGTATGCTTTTATTCAGGTAAGGGTTTAGCAGTTCAGACATCATGTGCCACAATTCAGGCAGCCTGGAAAACCATGTGAGGAAAACCAGGAAGGAAAACTGGGCTATAAGCACGTCCTGGCCATCCAAATTAATGAGAAATGGATGGTGGCCAAATGCAACGAGCTGGTGCACTTTAGGTTACAAATACCAAATTCAGTAACATTTTGGAAAAAATGCCAAAATCATGCACTCTGGGAGCACACAGTTCCTGTCTGAAATGAAGGCAGCTTTTTACCCCCTGCAGTAGCTATTACTGCAAGCTGTGAGCAAACTGGTGAGTTGAACTCCATTTGTATTTTCAAAGTTATCACCACAATCATAATTCCACAGATCCAAACACAGTAAGGTATAGATCCTAGCTGTTACCAAACTCTTTGAAAAGCAAATCAAAAGGGAAGTTATAAGTCTAGAAGAAAAACTCACAAGCCTAAACATTTTATTAAATCTGTGTCCAAAAGCTTGGACTGTGGAGGCTTTGGGCTATTGCAAATCTATTGTAGGACCCCAAGGGTCCAGTCAGACCAGTTAGGCTGAACTGATCCATCAGCCCACGGCTGCTAAAGAAGCAGTTCTTCTCCCTCTCTTCCTTCTCCTTTTTGTCACCAGTATCTTCCTTCTTACTCTTACCCCACTGGTCCCCAGCACTTCCCTGGGCTAACTTGGTGCTACCTAACCTTTCAAGGAGGCAGCTGAGCTCATGAAAGTGGTAGAAATTAATATTTAAAAAAAAAAAAAGGAAAAAAAAAAAGAGAGAGAATTCTTTTTTAGGCATAGCAAGCTGTGAAGTCAGCTCAGCCATCTCATCTGATTGTACCTTCAGACCTGCTGAGTTTAAAACAAGCAAGCACTGGCTGCTCTTGAAAAAAATATGCTGAGTTTTTCAAATACCAGCATATGGCCTTTATTAATCTTGCAAAATCATATGAAGGTGCAAGACAATAGAGTCTGACTCAAAATCTATAGAGTTCCCTTGTGCTAATTAGAAGTGGCCTTTCCTTGTACTAGTTCCAAGATGTTGCCTGAACCTTCAAGTGTTTCTGAAGACAGCTGCAATTTCTTACTTGAAAGGAAGGACCAACAGCTTAATATTTAACCTGTAGCTGTTGTCAGCTATTTAACCTTGTCCAGAAGTGAATGGGTAATTCCCCTTTGCTAACAAAAGTGTAAAAAATATCTTAAATTGACCTTGTGCTGAGTTTATGGTGAAAAGTCACACTTCAGTAAAGCCACACAGCTAGTAACAGTGTTGACCTTTTGTTCTTGGCCATCTAAGGACATTAAAATCTGACTGAAACCTGATTACACCATCTTGGACTCAAAGTGCTTGAATAAAACAAGCGGCAGTGGTAGGGAGGACCAGCCAGGCTGAGGCAGAGTGAGCTGAGCCCTGCTCCAGGCAGCCCTAAGGAAGAGCTGTACTAATTTTACCTCACTGATTCTTGGCTGGTTTTAAAATTTTTGTTATCAGAATAGACTTCTTTATTTGGACAAAAGCTGACTAAGAAGGGGGGGATTTATTAACATTAACAGGCAGTCAGTATTAATGACTCATTAGCATATGATCAGAGAGGGTTTGTAACCCTGCAGGCCTGTGAGCGGGGCTGAGCAAATCAACAGAAGGAGAAAAAACAATGATGAATTTGCATCTGAAAGTTTGTTTTAGGAAAATAATCCCAATAAGAGGGTCATCAGTTATAAGGAAACTAGACTGGCTGGTGGATATTCCTAGTCAAGGAATGAGCACATTAAGATTTCTCAAACTGTGGTGTCTGTGCAGTTATATGAAACTGAGACTAAGCTGCCAGCAAAAGGCCAAGGACCTTACTCATGACCCACAGAGCAGTCTGGGGCTCTTGATGGCTTGGAGACGTCAGCCTAGTTATTCACATATCTGAAAGAAACAGAGAAGATTTTGTAAAACGCAGCTCATCAAGCTCTGTTCACATCCCTGAAGGTAAAACGTGCTTTTTAATTTCACTCTGTTAGGGTGGGACTTACCTGATGTAGCCCTGTGAAAGCTAAAAGGGGAAATTTGGATATTAGCCCACTGCTCTGCTACAGCCTCTTGGTACTCTTTAGCACAATCAGGCTCATCTGGAGAAGAAATCCCACTTCTTGAGTCTTAGTAATGAAGCTTGCCTGATTTCCACTCAATGCCAACCATGCAAGGCCTTGCTTCTCCAAAGAAAAAGCTCTGCAGCTCTCTACACAGAAAATCCCACTGCCTTCTGACTCAGCCATCATTAAAAAAAAAACATTTACTTTGATGTAAAATGGTTCCTGAATGCACATAAACAGGCAGGGTTTGAAATTTTGGTGCAAAATTTGTCCTTTGGTTGCAGTTTACTGTCTCTGTCATAATCATGTTTTGAAATGCTTGATTTCATTTGTGCTTCTGTCCAAATGAGCTCTTATCCTCTTCTCCTGTAACCAAGCGGATCTCGTGTTTGTTGTCAACAGAGTGGTGGCTTCTCATTTTAAGGAAAGAGGTGTTTGTCACCCTGCACACCAGTGATCACCATCACAATCTCTTCAAAAGTTTCCGACAGCCAGAAGCAGGATTACACTGCGAGTTCCATCGCCTCACTGTCACTCATCCAGGGGAAGGATTGCTACAGAAAACAACGTCCCACTCAGCACTGTGTGATGGAAGTCTTGGCTCTTTTGCCACAGACAGCACGAGCTCTCCTGAGCAATAGTCCCAGCCCTGCATTCAGCATTGCCTTTGCAGGCAGCCTGGCTGCCTCCCACCGCTGAGAGAGAGCTGTGGTGCCTCTGCCCACGCAGTCACAGCGGGATGGACTGGAAATCACCGGTCACGGTCCATTCCACAGGCATGCTAAATAAACAGAAAATAATGGCTGGGAGTTTTCATCTGCACATGGGAGATTCAGTGTGGCCTGCTTTGTTTTCAGAGTGCTGGGAGAAATCTGTTTTGATTGCTCAGACTTCAGAGCAGCTGCTGTAAACATGACGTGTCTGAATGTTTCTTCTGGGCAAATGCTGGCGACAATGCAGCTCACAAATTCTGCTAAAACAGATTATCCTCCATCTTCCTGCTCACCATTTTCAGGGCTAACTGACAAGTCATTAATCCTCAAAAATTTAAGGCAGCTATGGGTCTCTTTAATTTGCACCTAGCTTCCTCTAATCTAAACTGATTTTTCCAGAAGCCAAAAACAACTGCTGCACATATCCAGCTGTTCCTTTATTCTACCAGGGGTGGCCTAAATACCAGTGGGGACAACAGTATGATTTTCTGCTAAGTACCTGTGTCCCATCCCATTCCTGTCCCACTGATACGATTTTCTTGGGGCCCATGACTGGCTTTGAAGCTCCTTGTGGCAATGGAGAAGCAAAGCCGAATCACAGCAGAAGGGAAATTCAAAACCTAAAGGACACAAGATTGACACTGAACTCTGCTATTTACTTAAAACTTTGCCAAGGAGGGAAATGCAAAGCTGTTAATGATGGTAACATTGCAACCCAGAAGGTAGGTTTTTATCCCATTTCTGGAAGATCAGCTGTGCTCTAGTTTCCAAGTGAAGACAATGTTTCACAGCACAGATGAGCAGTTGCAAATATACACCAGCAGTGACCCATTTTATAAAACAAAATTTTAATTTGCTGGTCTTTTACAAGTGCCCAGCACCCAGTCTGAAAGCATGTGCCTGTAGACATCATGACTTAATCACAGCCTCATTAAAGACAAAATCAAGCAGCTTTGGTAATTTGGCCACCTCCAGGCTGTAGAACTGTCCTCCCAGTTTACTGTGTCCAAAATCCCCTTTTGATTTTCAAAACCTATTATGCAAATGCAGGAAGCATGATAACTAGAA
Source organism: Eulacestoma nigropectus (assembly GCA_013397775.1). Taxonomy (NCBI): domain Eukaryota; kingdom Metazoa; phylum Chordata; class Aves; order Passeriformes; genus Eulacestoma; species Eulacestoma nigropectus. The sequence continues at coordinate 138,998 of VZTE01005844.1, read as the reverse complement.
CAATGAGCTCTGAACATAGGACTTTGCTACCCAAAAGACATTTCCCTGTGACCTCTAAAAAATAAAAGTCTCCCCAGTTCTTTCCTGCCAAGGCAATGTCTGCATTAACAAGTTGTGCAATGCCAGTGGAGCAAATCCAACTTTGCAGCCTGCAATCTGAAGCTGTGGTGATGATCCAGTGTTGACATTCAGTGTGTTTCAGCTTTTCTCTGGTCGCCTGGACTGACAGCCCAGTAGTGGCTGGCACACACAGAGTGCAGTCCTGAAGTATACTCTCTGATGGAACTGAACATTCGGTGTACTTCCATGCTAAAGGAAGGGTTCTTCTAGGGACCTTAGGAAAACCTCATCCACCCATGTCAAAGACTTCTGTGTGATGCAAACAAAAATGTGGTGAGTGAACATAATTAGGAAAATCACGTAAAAAGCACAATTTTGATCTGAACTACATCATTAATGACAACACATTCTGATGAGCCAGCATCTGCCTGGACTTAGCTAACCAGAGGTAGGTTTTAAGATGTCAAAAGAAGGGCAGCTTCTGATGTGCTCAAGTCTGTGAAGGCTGATGAGACCCCACAAGGGTCAGCACTCCCTGCTGACAGAAGAACGTTTTTCACCATGGGTGCACTCCATCCTTAATTGTAAGGGACATAGCTTTTTTCATTCACTTCTCCTAAGGATATGGGGAAGGTTGAACCATTCAGTCAAATGCTACAAACAGGAGTTTTGCCAGGGAAGACCAACAGGTACAATCACTGACTAAAACCTTTTTCAGGCTGTAGTTCAGCCTGAGGAAATGAAATGTTTTTTAAAAAAAATCTAAACACAAAGCCTAAGAAAAATATGATTTTCTGTTATTCTGTGGCTATCCTGAATTACAAGCTTGAAATATGAAGTCATGGGTGTGGAATTGTATTTGAGCCATTAGCTATTGAAGTCTGATGTTTATGCATTTGTAACCCAGTTAGGAAAATGGCATGGAGAAAAAGGAACCTTTCAAAGGCTTCATGTAGGGCTATGTGAGCAGAAAATACTTCATGTTACTTGAAGTCTAGCATGTTTTATTGCACATGTTTAGTGAGCACTGTGGGAAGGGCAGAAACAAACCAGCCCATATGGATTCCGTAATTTCTTTTTTTTTTAAGTAGAAGCTTTGCTAGTGCTTTATGGGAGTTTCATAACAGGCTCAGCATCCTCTAAATAAAGGAGACCTTCAGCAACTGGGGGTTTTACTGTGTCACTGATGTTTTCATCCCCACAGACTACCACACTGAACAAATAAAAGTTACAACCTTTTGAGGGAACTGGAAGTGAGCTGGGACCCTTCTGATTTTAGGAGAAAGAGCATGTGATCATTTCAGAGACCAGATATCCTCAAAAAACAAACTGACATGGAAATTTCTTCTGTTTCTGAAGACTAGGAACAGTTGAAAGAAGTATGATGAGTGCTCACTCCTAGAGAGACTTCCAAGTAATTGAATTAAATCCTAAACCCCAAATTTCATATGTTCCTTCATAAACTTCATATGGAAAGGATTTCAGCTGCTCCCAAAATGTAAAATGTTACCCTGTGTGTGCTTCCAGAAAAGCTCTAGCTGACTCCAAAGATCACTAGCTGGAATTACCTTCTATAAGGACTCTGTTATCCTACCTGTTTAAAATGTCATACACAGTTAAACATGACAGCTGTCTCTGGACAGGCACTGAAGATGTAAGTGATTGTGGGTTAGGGTTGGCTATGGCCTCAGTGCATTAGTAATTTATTGAATTATCTATCTATATACATGATGGTGATGACTTTAAAGATTACTAAAATAACTCATCTGCAAAACAAGAGGTACCTCTTCACTGTAGAAGAATTCTGCAGATATCAAAAAAGGTAAGAGCTTTCCAGTTTTTCATGATGGATTTTCAGACATGGGATAGAATGTTGAAAAAGAAAATAAAAAAAAAATTTCCAGCATTTCTGCTAAGTAACAGCTTATTTTGTTGGTAAGAAAAAGGCTGAAGTGACTGTACCACCAGCAATAAAAAGTGTGCCAAGCAAACAAATCATGATTGTGGCAGTAGTTTATTTAAGATGAAGTGGGTGACTCATCCTCTAATACTTGAATGGAAAAAAAGTTTAAAGTAGTTTAAAAACTATAATAGCTACTTCTTGTAAAGGAGAAAATAAAGACTGATGAAAAGGACATATTTTTATCAGTGGCCTCTGATAACTCTTGATAACTGGAATTAAATAGCTACCATGGTATTATTAATATCAGTTTACAAGGGGGATATTCTACTATGAATACAAGAATATTTGCTTCTATCTAACTGCTCAGATCATATGCTGGATATAACAACATGCATAACATAACTCTTGATTTTAAAGGTATGTAACAAACCTTTCTTGTCACTCTCATATGTCATAAAAAAGTCTAGGAATTTCAGGATATGTTTGATTTTGTCAGCAAAATATACAAGTATTCTGAGGTTTATTCACCAACAATACATGTTATCACTGAAAGGCATTTAAAAGTTTTCCACCTTCTATAAGTTGCCTCTGTATGTTAGGCGAAAATTTATCATACGCAGTCTCTAAATGGGTTCAAGATGGTGAAGGTGTGGATGATGGCAAACCACTTTAGGTAACAGAAATGCTACTTATATTCTTTTATAGTGAGCTAAAAGTCTTTTAATGGTGTAATCTTGGAGAAGTTTCATTTTATATGCTGAGGTTTCTGAAATGATGCGTTCTCTGCAGAGTAATGACAAAGAACGGATGACAAATTCTTCTGTCATAGCAGTAACTTTTATCTAAGAAACACATCAAAACAAAGCACAAGGAGTGAGAAGGGATTAATTCAGTAGCATATCTCGGCTCTCAGAAACCTGACTTATCAGTTTTGTATACTTTAACAAATTTTCAGCCACCTCCTATAGAAAAATATCACTTTTTGACATAAGTAGGACTGAAGGGCTGAAATATGACAAAAGGCTGGAATTGGACTGTTTAATAATAATATGTATGAAGAATAATATGTGTTGAGAAATTCAGTAGAGAATTATTTAACTGAGGGAACTGTGAAGGTACACCTAAAGCTTACAGAGTTCCTACTTAAAACATTACCTGATACTTTTACAGTTACCCTCTTTCCTTCCATCTCAAGGTGATCACATAATTTCAGTTGCTCTTGTTAAGTCCCGAGTTTTTAACTTTTAACTTTAGCCAGACAGTTCTAACTACACCATCAAATACAGAGTCATCAAAGTTGGAAGAGACCTTCAAGGTCATCCAACCATCAACCCAGCACCAACATAATCACCCTTAAACCACAGCCTCAAGTGCCACATCCAGAAGCCTCTTGAACACTTCCAGAGTCCATGACTCCACCACCTCCCTGGACAATTTATTCCAATACCTAACTAGTCTTTCAGTGAAAAATTTCTTTTTCTAATATCCAATCTAAACCTCTCCTCGTGTAATTTAAGGTCTTTCCTCAACGACCCACCACACTGAGTTACTATTGCATTCCTATTAAATATGGTACTCTGGACTTTGAGAAGAGATTAGAGGTGGCACACAGAATGGTCATACGGGCTCCATCAGTGTCTCCCTGCAGTCTTCCTCAGCAGCATCACCTACCAAGGGCTCTTCAAAAACTTCAGTGACTATTTCTTGTACATCTTTTTCACAGAAAATGTGTTGTTTTCTCTCAACCTAGTGGAAGTGCTCTCCAGGCAGCTCATCACAACAAAGCAGGAAACCTTCTTGTCACTCAGGGATGCTCACCCCACCCCAGACCCATAAAATGATGTTTGTCATAAGAAACAGTTCTCAAATACCACAAAACCAAAACATGCATATTCAAGGAAAAGAGCATGAGACAGCTGTAAAAAATAATTCTGCAGCTGTTGGTCTCAGTTCCCATCTCTCTACGATTCCCCCTGCTTCACAACAGCTGCTGCATAGACCTTGTGGGCGATTTCCAAAATCTTTAACAGAAGCTGTTTTGCCCTATGAGAAAATTACAATTTCATTCCTATTTCCAGTTTTAGAAGAAAACAGCACCATGTTCTGCAGGATTTAACCCACAATCTCCTAAATCCTGAGAAAACTTTCTAAAATCACTTGGAATTTGCCATGGAGGAGGCTGTGTGCTAAGTTCAGCACAACCACAGTGGTGTAACACAGAGTAGTGAGGACACAAAGTATAGTGCAGCTAAAACAGCTCAGTTCCATAAATATTGCACTTCCCCTATTCTCATGGATGGCAGACCTTCAAACTACTCAAGTTGGAGGCAAAATCTGAATACAGGTCAGCAGCAGTGAACACAGAGCAGAGGACCACTGGAATTCTCTTAGCTGAGCACTTCCTGCAGGCATCCCAGTTAACGTGCCTCTGGTTTATCAGGATGGGACAAGAGCAGTAGCACTCTCACCGGTGATGAGTGATTTCACACTTAATTTTCCTGGTACTTTGAATAGTTCTATCATCCATTTAACTCTCAGCAGTATCAGTCATCAGGGGAAGAGATGATTTAACTGAATCCATAAATTAGTGAGTGCTTGGAAAACAGTTGTGCTTCTCCTTAGAGTCCCAGTATCTTATCCCCAGAGACCTGTGTTTGTGACCTCTCTCTGAATATCTTGTCTTTGGGTAGTTTATTTACTCTTTAATTCCCCAAGTACAAATAGTTCAAGATGTTTGTGTTTAATGTAAATGAGAACTAGGAGTAGATATTCAGTGTAATAAAACTTCTGGCCCCTTTACATGAGTCTTGGCCATCTGACCAGCCAAAGCTGTTTTAAAAGCAAATATGGACTCATTCTCTGGAAATTTGAAAGATCTGGTGTCATCTCCAGCATCTTAGTACCAAAAAATATTTTTGGAGGGAAAAAAAAAAAAAAGATAGTACCCAACTGCCTGCTGTAAGGTCTAATTAATTCATATTCTGTCCCCCCATGCTCTGTTATCCTTTGTTCTGAGGTTCTCTTCAAATCCACGTAACTATTTACATGGGGGAAAAAAAGGGGTATGAGAGCACAGGGAGTGAGTGGAATTTATGTGGTCTTGAGGAGAATAATCTGCCAGTAGGAAATTATGCTCAGATGAAACACCAGTAAATTTCAAGCAATGAAGTGACCAGGTCCAAAATACCTGGAAAATAAGATGCTACTGAACACTAGCAAACAGAAGAATGGCAAAAAAATTCAGTGTAAAATTAAACCAATCAACCAATATCACCCCCCCAAACATGCAAACAAAGGCAACTCTTCTGCCCTAACACTGTGCCAGTTCCTAATGTCAAGGTTTGTTTTAACCTCAGATTTACAGAACAATATACCTGATGAATCAAACTTGGGTTCAGGAGCTCACTAGGTAGTATCACACAGCACAGAGTAAAATTCTTCAGAATAGGATTTTACCCATATCTATTAAAGCTTTTCTCATTTCATATTGTGGGCTGTTCTCTGTTTCACTGTGAAAAGAAGTGTGCACTACCTCCACACCAAAATGCAAATGCTCTGGAATAACACAGAGTCCTGACTATGCCAGCACAGGAAAATGTAGAAACTGGGAGGCCTTTGGAGAAAATGAAGAAAGCGAAGAAAGCTGTATTGCAAAGAAAAATACTCTGAACAGAAAAATTATTGTGATGGGATTCTTTTGCTTGTAGCTATGAGAGCACTGCTTTGCCAAGGCACCGATCCTAAATGTTCTGGGTCCCTTGGGGAACTGCTTTATACGGAGTGCTGCTAGCTTGTTCCAGAAGACAAGGCATACTGGCTTTCATAGTCACGGATATGAAATTTATCTTTCTGTAAATGAATTACAGGCTTAGGAAGCCAGAAAGCAGCCAAGCCTCAGAAGACAAAACTGGAATTCAGATTGCCTAAATCTTAGTGGACCACTTTGCACAGTGACCTGCCATTTTATCTCAGACTAAGTTCTTACAGCATCCCAGCCCAGCTGCTCAGGACCCAGAACTTTCACAAATCTGAAATAAATCTTCTGAAACAGCACTAGCAATTGAGTGATTCAGAAAGCTATTACTGTTGTGCCCCTGTGACCTGTAAAGCTGAAGTCTAAATAGGAAGGTCTTAGGTAGCTGTTCCTGTGAGAGGTATTTAAGAGGCCCACCAGGTATTTTAGTTTCCAGCAGTATTTCTTAAAACTGATAATTTGTAGTTCCTGGGAATTCTACTGTTGAAAAATGGATGATAACCAAAACCCAAAATATTGATTTTCAATTAGCAAATTTCAGTTGAGAAATGTAAAACCCCATAATTTTGTCTTGGTTTGGAACTAACTTATCCCTTCTCCTTCCTTTGGTACCTCATGGTAATCCCATTCTTCTCAGCAATCTGGGCTTCCCAGGCAGGTTGCTTGTGCCATTGCCCATGGCCCCCCAAGTGCACTCTGTATCTGTTTAATGATGGGGGACACTGCCTGACTTAGAGTAATTGGAACTAAAGAAAAAGAAAAAGGGATTTCAAACTAAGCTGCTTCAACTCAAGTCAGACACCCTTGAAATCTCCCCATGAAATAATGAAATTTTTTTAGCCCATATATCTTTTATTAAGAAAAGAAATCATGTACAATTTTACTACCCTGGCCTACATTGAGCAAGAAATGCATTTCTAGATAGGTGTTTCATTACTGGAGCTTAATGAGAAAGTAAATCTGATAATTTTCCCTTACTCTACTCCCTTTTTTTTCCAAAATATATTCTAAGAAATTATAATTTTTATCAAGTGATGGAAATCCAATAATTTAAATGTTATCTTTGGAAAATGAATATTTTGTTAAACATTAGTGATTTAGAACAACTATGAAATATTTCATATTCATATCCCTTGCCTATTAATTTTTCTCTTTCCATTTTTCTGTCATGTATATTATCCAGTGCAGCTGCCAAGTTCAGCTTAGAGTGTGCTCAACTTTCATGAATTTTTCCTTTTATGTTCATGCTGAATTTATAAAGTAGTTTATAATGAAAATTCACCATAAGAGAAAAACTTACAAGATATTTTTATGGAGCAGTCATAAGTTTTACAATTTAAACTAGGAAGCAGTAACTGTGAAGTCATTGCCATACCCATGGTATATTTTAATCATCTGTCTACAATATGCATAAGCTGGAAAAAATGTTTTAAAAACTGAAGGAGATTTTCCCCTTCTCGAGGAACAACGGAAATAGGAATAGAATTCAGAGGTTTAGAGACTGCCATTGATACCAACACTCTGTGAAGATAACAGCAATGGAATGTTACTGAAAGAATTGATTCACTGTTTGTTGACTCTTTTGTTATGTACACATAGAAAGGAACCATAATCCAAGGATGGAACTAATGACAGTTTCACCCATGCTAAGAAATCCCCTTCCAAACAGATAACAAAGGCACAGAGAGCACTGCCTCGAGATCCTTCAGCTAAAGTCTCTCACTTGAACATGACAGTTGAGAGGGAGCACAGTACAGGAGAAAATAACAGTCTCATGAAAATAAGTTATGGGACAGCTAGAAATTTACATATCTAAAGCAACACTTCTGAATCTCCAAACATAATCCTCAACTAGCTGTTGCAAAACAGAAAGAACTAGTACACTGGTTCACAGTAAAATATCCCAATTAATGAAGCCATCCATCTTGTACCGATTTCAGTTTGTCAGTGGGTTGGACACCCAGTCACAATTGGATTTTGCTGTAGTCTGGCTCTGAGGTGCATAGGCAATGTGTACATATTTGCTGGAGGGGATCACCATCACCATTTGATCTGTCCCTGGTTTTACTCAGTACCTAAACCAACAGATAGGAGAGCAGAAAGCTCAATCTCACTTGGGAGGATACCTAAAGGAGCAGGGCAGAAGGAGGAGGGAGAAGGGAAAAAGCCTTTCTTCTTGGTAAGAAGCTGCAGGACAGTTATGTTGTAAGGAGAATAGTATTCCAGAGAAACACAGGATCTGGGTGTACCTGCAGGATTTTTTCCAGTGCTTCAAGTTTGAGGAAAACAAGAAGAGAGGGATGCAATTTGCTGAGGTAGAGGTCCAGCTTAGAATCACAGAATATCTTGAGCTGGAAGAGCCCCATAAAGATCATTGAGTCCAAGTGCCAAAAGTTACCAAACTAGGACCAAAGGAAGAGGTCTGCTACACACCTGAATACAGTTTGTGTGACCTGGAAGGAGGGCTGACAGTGGAGTCTATGCTGCAAAGGACCAGTACACATTAGTAGCTGAACTCATGCTTTTCCTGGAACTTAATTACAGCAGAACGGAGAGTGTACCCTTCAATTTAACTTCCTCTGTGAGTGGGCAGGAGACCAGTAAGCCAGAACTGAAGGTCAGGTTTGGGAAGGCTAACATGGAACCTTGTCCACACTCTCAGACTCCACAGCCATATTCAATGCATTTAATCAGCAGTTACACCTTTTTTGGAACCCTTAACAGAGTGTATTTGAGATAAACTGAACAACAGAAGTTCTCACCGTGCTGAAATTGCTGGTAATGTGCCAAAAAGTAATAGCAAATTCACTCAAGTACTAGTCATATTAGTAACATTTCACTTTATGAAGCTAAGAATTTATCACACAAAATATCAACACTTACAAAAATATTTGAAGCCCTCTTGTGAGCCCTTTTGAATGCCTGCGCAGAAGAGCAAGTAGCTGCTGCCGTGTACGAGATGGCAAGGAGCTGTTGGTGGATTGATTTGGAGCTGTTGGTGGATTGATTTACCCTTGTTCTCAGGTGGGCAGAGTACATAAAGCACCACGGGCTCATGGGTCAGCAGGCTGGGCTGCAGCCCGCAGCAGGAGAGGAGGAAATGGGCTGTGCCAGGAAAAAGGGTGGTGCAAACCGCTTCCCCTCTGCAACAAGGAGGACGCTTGACCCCATGAGTCAGAGTTCCCAGGTCGGTTTAGCTGTGCTTCTCCTTTACATGGCTTGAATTGCTTGGTGGGAAGCCAGTGTTCTGGGTTTGTTTTAGAGAGAAACAGTTAAATCCTTTTGTTAAAAGTATCTGCCCTGGGTTTCCTTTGGTTTAGGGTGGTAAAGCTTCTTCATTGTGTTATACAAGGATTGGAGTGGTTCCCCACGAGATTCAACAATACCAGCGTTTGAAAGGTGGTTTTCCATTTAGCACTGTGTTACAAAAAAAGTGTAACCAATTTCCAATTTGCCTGACAAATTAAAAACCCTGCCAGAACGCAGCCTTTAAGCTTCTTTCCTTGTTTTTATCTGTCTCGTCAGAGATCTTCCTGTTTTGTAGTTGTGAAACTTTATTAAATGTCTTGGAACTGGTAACTTCTCGAATTTTATGTCTGGTACAGTTTCTCACCACATTAATAGTAACAAAAAAAGTAAACCTGAAGCACTCTCAGACTTTACTATAAAAAATACACCTGTTAAGGAGACATCTGCTGTCTTTGTGTGTACGTAGCGTTTGGCATATTTTGCCTCTATAATCAGAATTATACTCTAGATATAAACAAAGCCTAACTGCTTCTCATGTAGCACTCAGGTTCCGAGCTTCACTTAAGCAGTATATTATATCTTAAGGGATTTGCATAAGTAGCAGGGTGTACTGCAGAGCAGCTTAGAAATGCTTTCTAGCAGGACTGGAGTAAAAGCAAATAGATGGTCTGCAAGGAAATATACAGCCAAACTGATGCTGGGTAGAATGGATGGTGAGATGATGACAACAGTTAAAAATATAATCCACCAATGACTCAGCTTCTACTTCAGCAGCTTCCTAACTATCCAGAATGCTATCAGTTCAAAACCCATGAGCTATCACATATGTATTGGCAAAAACACACAGTGAGTCTCATGGTTAGAGCAGAGGACAGAAGAACCCAGGCATCTGTTTATGACTTAGCTACAGATTTGCTGTGGAAGTCCAAGTAAATGCAACTCTTTATATTCCCCTAACTCAGTCTGCAAAGTAGAGGAAGAAAAAAACCAGCTAGTTAAGGTGCAAAACAAAAGTCTTGTCTTTAAGGAGTTAAAGGAGAAGCAAATATGTCAAAGTTAGTCCTAAATCACTAACTCTTTTTGCTGTGGCTACTAGTAAATTCCTCCGAGTAAGAAATGCCAAAATGAATTTAAAGTTCAGTCTCTCCTGGAAGTCTCTTGCTTTTGAGAAGGAGGGGAAAGGAAAGGCACCAGCCACATAAAGGCGTTCACTGTAGAACTGCAAATGAGCCTGCACAATGTTTTATCCTTCACCAGTCCTCTTTGTCTGCTTCTCTTCTGACTGCATTCTTGGAACATCTTGTACAAGAATTTATAAGACTATTTGTTTTATTGCCACATTTTTAACTGCATAGACCACATTGCAGTCTGAGAAATATGTTTGAAAAGAACAGCGAACTGTGTTATTTCAGTTAACAACAGTTCTTGCTAAAACCAAAAGCCGTATTTTTCTCACATCAGAATAAAAAAAGTACTTTGGCAGAATTAGGACATGAAAGGTACCTGAAAAGTTGAGCTGTGTAAACACTGAAATGCTATCAAGTAGACTTTAATTAGAAAGTATGGGATGGAGCATCACTTATAAGCACTCACGAGTTTTACATATTTAAATACACAAAAGCCACCTCAGTTTTCTGGCATTAGCAGCTTTTCTAACCTGATAGTAAAGGTCTTAGGTAGAGTACCTGTTGATAAACAGAATTAAAATCATTCAGAAGTATTTAGAATTTGAATACTGTTTTTTATTAAAACCAAGCTGGAAGCCATAAGCTGTGCCTGGAAGAGACTGCATATGGGCATCAGTCCTACACCATGGATGCAAATAGCCCTTTGCAGGTAAGATCCCCTCAGGTGTCTCACTTCAGAAGGCAGCAGCACTGCTCATCTGCTGAAAGTGACGGATGTGCTGCTTTCCTGATTATCAGAGCAGCGGCAGGGGATGGAGGCACCGCAGACACTGCTCCTCCAGCCATCTTTTTGCACCAGCTAATCTTTCAGATACCATGGGTAAATTGCATTCCATGGAAAAAGTGACAAACATCAGCAAACTAATCTGAGAACAGAGACTTCATCAGCAGGCTTTTGGTTACTGCAGAGTGCGTTATTGGATGACTGGATCCATGAACTATATGGTAAATAAAAAAGAAATCATCAAAATTATACCATTAAAATGATGACAAAATAGAGTCTGCTTGTTTCAGTCATTCAAATTCCCTTGAGATAAATGACACAGACAATGATTACAGAGGAAAATATAGAAAATAATTACAGGGAAGTAATACAGGTTAGACACATTAGTTGATGAAAGAAAACAAGTTAAGAGGTTTTTAAAAATACATTTAGGAAAAATTAATAGGGAAGGCAAGCTTAGAGGCTGCAGGCTTATACTTCATGATGTAAAGACATATTTCTTTAGCAACGTCACTCCTAATCCATAACTAAAAAAGTCTGTGGGAATGGCATTTTTTAATGAGAGGATACAAAATCTGCTGAAAATAGTATTGGATACAATTTTTTTCCCATAAGTATTTAAAATAATTTGATGAATCAATTTCATGCTTTACTTTCTACACTCATTCCTTTGAATGGTACCATCTGTGATATGTTTGCATAAAATGAATTTCAGTATCACTATGAAACATTTGTTGAAAATAATTCTGAATTTACTTTGGAAAACATTCACTGTAGAAATCTGATGAAAGCTCTGTATTCAGCCAAATAAAAGAAATTACTAGGGAATCTATAACCAACGATATTAGCCTCATTTTTGGCTTTCAAATAACAAATAAAACAATATTAGAAATTAAAGAATACTTTGTTTTACATTTTCTAGTAAAGCCTACACTGGAAAAGAAATTGAAAGAAATTATATTCATTGCATCAGGCTGTTAGAAATTATATGATGGGTTGTCAGAAAACAAGACTAGTGTTCTTTTTAGCCTTCTCCAAGAGACCACAGCTACCTGAAACATATTAGTGGTGCACAAGTAGGTGCTGCTGCACAAGGACCCTTCCAGTTTTATGTAATTGCTCATTCAGGCTTTCTTTACTATGACTAATATATGGTTCCTGAGTCTTTCAAATGCAAAGGCATTTTCAGGAACTACCAGTTTTATAATAGATTTTGTAACTTAATCCCGTATCCCTTTATTTTGTTGAACTAAGATGTGTTACATACCTATGAACATTAGGGATCCATATTCATAGAGTATTTTCAAGCTTAGTTTGCTATAGGGTTCCAGAGTCCTGTTCTAATCTGTTTTAGTGATCAACAGCTTTCTCCAAGTATTTAAGTGTTAGGTCAGAAATGGTGATAGCTGAAGGTTCCTAGCTCTGCATTATAGTGGAGAAACAGGTTCCACCTATATTCAACTTAGAGCTTAGCAAAATGTGTTAGAGAAATTGTCCTGAAAAGAAAACTGTGTCTACTAAGCCTGCTTAGCCTGCTGGCCTTGCCCACCCTCTGTGCTTTAGTGCTGTGGAACAGAGGAGGCTCAACCATCTCCGTTTGCCAACAGGCTTTGATTTTAAACGTCCCTCTGAAAACATGGAATTCCTCCACCAAGTAATATTAAAGTTGGCTGAAGAATTCCTTCTCTGATTGAATGGTTATGAATGAACTGGTTAGCGCTTAACAGCTGCATGGTTGGAAAAGTATGAATTGAAATGTTCATGTTGGATCGTACTGGTATTTTTTTATATGGGACCTAAACAGCATGACTTAGCACAAAGAGAGGCAGCTGTTAACAATAAGAGCTTGACCTCAGATAAAAAAATTGAAAAGATTGACCTAAACTTAGCCTTTTTATCCTTGATCATAGTTCCTGGCATTGTCTTCTTCCAAGGCTAAACTTAATACAGTCCTACTTTTCCACCTAAAAAACTCTTCTAAGTTGCCCTTCAATTAACAGTTTCAAAATTTTGTCTGTCATCCAATGGAAAGGGATGAAAGTATACACAGCAACATGTCTCAACTAGAAATCATTAAAACACCTACTCAGCTAAACCATGCAAATCCTATCTTTTTTTTTTTTTAGAGTAGAATGAGGTCCTGTGTAAGACCATTTGTTACTTTTTCTGACTCTCCAAGATGCTCTCCAAGGCTGGGATCTATAGAAAGTAAAAGCCAGAGAACTGAATATACCAATTCTCCCAGCAGCCTCACATAAATAATCCAGAAAAGAGAACACTAACTATGGTTGGATCAGCTTTCAGTACATTCTTGGGATCAAAGGAAAATCTCTTTTAAAAAAATCCCCAGAAAATCAGCGACTGATTCTTCTGAAGAAAAATTGCCAAGGAAGGAAAAGAAGAAGACAGTACCTCCTTAGTGGGGACAAATCTTCTTCTCTGTCTGTTTGTCATTGATCTTTGACTAGAGAAGTCTGTATCTCTGAAAAGCAGAGGAATAACTAATAATATGCATCATTAGAAGGTAAATTCATCATTAGAAGGTGAATTCAACTACTGGGATATTTGATGATCAGTACTGTTCAGGGTCACATAACCAAAGACCAGGGAAGGGATTCATTGTTCTCCCTCCCTCCCTTTCCCTTCCCAATTTGCACCTGTCACATTAGACAGGAAATAAATGTAAAAAGAGATGAGTAAATAGGGATAAACTGTCTCTCACTATCAACTCTAGGACAGGACAAAAATAGAGTCACAACAACTATAAATATTGTAAGGTTCAATAGGTGCATGTTCGGTCCTGTTAATTCCTTCTAGCAGTCTTTCCACATTAGTCTGCCAAAAACTGAGAGCATCCATAGTGCTGAACAGAGGATAAGTAAGAAAAGTTATCAGGTGGTAGGAAGCCAGAATACAGCCTTCTCTGATGACTAGAGCTTGGGCTTTGTAAATGGGGAATACAAATGTGCCTTTTATTGACCTCTGCCTGACCCAGTGGACTCAGGAGATGACAGCTGACTTCCACTGGAACAATTTTAGGCCAGTGTCTGAAGGGTTTTGACTCTCACCAAAGAATTTACTTCAATGAAATCCTAATGGGAGAAGTATAAGGTAACAAAACAATTTGTAGGGTTTTATTCTTCATTGCTAGAGAATTGTGACCAAGTATAACAGAACCAACTATAAGCAGGTTTGCTGTATTCAAATGAGGAATATGACGAGCTACTGATTCTAATCTTATGAATATTTTGATCTGTAAAAATTGGGAAAAAAATATCCTAAGGGATTACAAACTCAAGATTTAAATGAGGAGAATGTTAACTGGAAAGGAGTTGTGATAAGAGATATAAAAGAAACAGTCTAATTCAAATTGCATGGCTACAGTACAGTTTCATCATGCACATTAAGTCTATTGGGATCAGCATATATACAGAAAATCCCTATCTGAAGGCAGCTGCTCATGCCTTTTATAAAGTGCCCTTGGAACAGTGAACTTTCTCTGAAACTCATATTTAATATGTGACTTCTTCGTAAGAAAGTTTTAAGAGGAAGAACCAAAATTAGGCATGATTTAGGAGTCAAAAAGGTTTTGGAGGGAAGTGTCTTAACGCTTCTTCAGATACTGAAAAGAACATTAGGAGGGATAAAAGAAAGTTATGTTTAAAACCTTAAGTGGACTCTACCATTCTTTGTTTGGGATGAAAGGTAAACTTGCAGAAACATTGCTAAACATAATATGAGTTGCTCCAGATCACACTTTTAAGTCCCAACTCTATTTTGAAATAAAAAGAACAGTAAATCATAAGTACATTAGTAAAATGTTAAGACTGAAAATATACTATTGAATCTATTTTTTCCCTAAATTTAGGTAAGAATTAATTGTGGGGAACACAGCAGTTTCTGTTTTGTATCCAGATGAATATAAAGCCTGACTGAGACTTCTTCAAAAGAAGACACCACCTTGAAACATCCTAAACAGCTAAACACGCAGATGGGAAGTGGGAATTTAGTTTCAAGACCGTGATCTGAAGCTGGTTAAGCAGGGATTTAAATCAGGTTATGAAAGCTACATGTGTGACCTGTACAACAGGCTACACTAATTTAGGTAGATTTTCATTTTATGTCTTGCCTCTGCTGTGCCCATTTTTTAAAAAAATGTGTATCTTAATCATCTGTCTTTCAAAGTCAAGGAGAAGCTCTGCTAGAGCTAAAAGCATATTATAATTTGCTGTATCCCCTTGGCACCTTGATCATAACTTTTGAGAAGGACACAGAGGTAGATAAAATACAGTTGTTGCACAGTTTCTGCTGAAAGGGCTGAGATTCCCTACCCAATGTGTACCGGTATTTGAGCATGACAGGCAGAGTAGAGAGCAGTTCCATCAGGATGTAATTATCAATTACATATCACTCTGTGATATTTTAAGTTTCAAAAAATACACTGTTTTAAAATAGAGTGATATTTTCCTAATTATGCTGCTTGGTAAGATACATAGTATTGTAAGAAATCAAATTGGGTATATAGAGGTACAGACAGTAAATGCGGTCTTGAGAATAGTGAAGCAACTTGCAGGCTGAATAGCTGGCATGAATCTTGGAACTCTGAAAACACAAACTGTCTCCTTGTAGCGGGTTTGGTTCGCCAAATTGGGCAGAAACACCAATTTAGTGTAGTGGTTTGATCACATACATTTCACTTTGTGAGATAAGGATTAGAAGAAATGCAAAGCAGGCCTAAAACTTTAAAGAATATAAAGAAGTTTATTACTAACACAGTTAAAAGTAACAAGAAATAGAAAGAAAGTTAAAGCACAACCCTCTTCTCTCCAGCACTCTCCAAGCAAAAACTCCTTCCCCCCCCCACCTCTTCCCCCTCCAGCACTCC
>VZTE01005844.1:71276-109056 GCA_013397775.1 Eulacestoma nigropectus | reverse complement strand
TTTTTTGGTCTGGACAATGGCAGAATATACCGCCGTCTACAGCTACCCACCTAATGGCAGGTATGGAGAAGGCAGACTGATCCCAGACATGTATGGTGACAGAACAAGAAGCAATGGACAGAAGTTGGAACATGGGAAAGTCTAATGAGATACAAGAGAAGGTCTTTTCCAATGTAAGGGAGGCCAAACACTGGATGAGGTGTGCAGAGCTCCTACAGAGTCTGCAATTCTGGAGATGTTCAGAATGGATAGGACTATAAACAGCATACTCTTAACTGGACTTGGTTCGAGCAGGGAACTGGACTAGATGACCCTGGAAATTGCTTTCATCATAAGCAAGTCAGATTTTCTCATGGATGTCTGTTCTGTAATCAAAAGATCTTGCTGCTGAGGAGTAATGATCAGCTCAGACCTAGCTTTCATAAGGGAAGCTAGGATTGTAGTTTCCCGTCTGTATCACTTTAATCTTTTAGTCTGACATTTTGTTCCCTGGTCAGTGCTGCAAGATGTTTCTGCAATTTTGTAGTCAGATCTTATCTTTACTGTCCCAAATAAATTGGGATCACCAACAAATTTTCATCATTTTATTACTTGCTTATCTCTCCTCCCTCTTTATGATTATATATAATAGTTCATGTTGCAGTACAGGTTTCTGTGTAACTCTATTAAAGTAAGTAATCATTTACTTTCTGATCTTTCATCTTCCTGCTCATCGTTCTGTCTCTTGATGAGTTCAATATTCATACGAAGGGTCTGCTTCTGTTTCTCTCAGAGACTTGCTTGATGTCCTTTGAAAACTGTGGTGTTAACTTTGTTTCCTAGTTTTCTTTCAGTAGAGTGTGTTCTTACCCATGTAATTGGGTGATGTCTACAGAGAAATCTGGTTGTTTTGTGAGGCAGGAATTCCTTTAACAAACATCTTTTTTAAATCTTTACTAATATGTCATGTTTATTTGGGTGTCCACTACTTCTTTCTAATGTTTTGTATTGGTTTGCCGTGTACAAGTGTCAGGGCAACATTCATACCTTGGCTGTTGATCTGGTTTTAAGCAGGAGATTGCATGAGAAAGTTGATACAATCCATTGTGTCTTTGAGCCCCTTGAAATCTTGGTGAATAACATCTAATGTTGCAAGTTGTTCCAGTTCATTTTATCTAACATTTTCATAGCTTGTTCTGCAGTCATTTTGATTCCACACAGATTCTTGGAGTGCCTCACATTCTGGAGTAGAGATTGATTCACTTTCTTTTGCAATGGAGCACAATCATGAATAGCTGCTCTGCTCTGTTCTTATTTTCTGTCAAAAGAAGAGGGCAGAATTGTGGTAAGGAAGTAACTGAGTACATGAGAGTTATAACTCCTGAAGAAGTGGACTGAAATAGCTGGTACATTACTGTATCTTTAGTGGAACTGATGTTATTCTCCATGGAACTGAAAAAGCATGTACTGTCCAAGAGAGAGATTTAAGAGAAGTGTAGAACTGTAGACATGGAGTTCAGTATGCTACTGTCAGTGCTACTGACACTGGCCTTTGGATTCTGTCTGTAGGCTAGCAGTGTCTTTGGGGAAGCTGTTTTGTGGATTTGCTGGCTTGGAAGTCCTCAGATGGCTTCTTCAAATACATCAATTTCAAAAGAAAAACTGAGGGGGATGTGGACCTGTTGCTAAATGGAGGGGAGACCCTGGTAAGAGAGGGTGCAGAGAAGGCAGAGTTACGGAATGCCTTCTTTGCATCAGTCCTCACTGACAAGACTAGCCCTAAGGGATCTCTGACTCGGGAGACCAGAGTAAAGGAATGTTGGAAGGAAGAATTTTCCCTGGTCAAGGAAGATTGGGTTAGAGAACACGTAGGCAGACTTGACATCCACAAGTCAATGGGCCCTGGCGGGATGCATCCGTGAGTGCTGAGAGACCTGGCAGACACCACAGTGAGGCTGCTCACAATCATCTTTGAAAGGTCAGGGTGATCGGGACAGGTGCCTGAGGTCTGGAATAAATCAAATGTTGCCCCGGCCTACAAAAAGGGTAAGAAAGGGGAGCCAGGGGACTACTGGCCAGTCATCCTCACCTTAATCCTTGGAAAAGTGATGGAGCTCCTCATTCTAGAAGCAATCTCTATCTACATGAATGACAAGAAGGGGTTCAGGAGTAGTCAGCATGGATTCACTAAAAGTAAATCATACTTGACCAACCTGATGGACTTCTTTGATGAAGCAGCTTCCTGAATGGATGAGGGGAGAGCATCGGATCTTTTCTACCTTGACTTCAGCAAGACTTTGGACACTGTTTCTTTCTGTCCTCATAGGCCAGCTGAGGAAGTGTGGACTGAATGAGTGGACAGTGAGGTGAGTTGAGAACTGACTGAACGGCAGATCCCAGAGGGTTTGTAACCAGTGGCACAGGGTCTAGTTGGAGGCCTGTCACAAGTGGTGTCCCCCAAGGTTCAATACTGGGCCGAGTTTTGTTTAATTTGTTCATCAATGATTTAGCTTAAAGGGCAGGTGCCTCCTCATTAAGTTTCCTGATGACACAAAGCTGAGAGGAGTGGCTGATACCCTAGAGGGCTGTGCGGCCCTTCAGAAGGACCTTGACAGGTTGGAGAGATTGGAAGAGAGGAACCATCTGAAATTCATTTGGGTTTTTTTTCTAACAGCTTTAAAGCAGAGAGTTCTGTATTAAAAGCACTGTTAGGCTTCTAATTTAGTATCACTAGCTTTTTATTCTTGGAAGTCTACAAATACGGGGGGGGGGGGGGGGGAGGAACAACCCACTACATTCTCCGTGTCTTTTTTCCCTCTGCATCATGCATCAGTCTTGTACATAAGCTAATGTTTGAATATCTGTAGCCATAGTATTGCGTTGCAGTACAGGCTCATTACATACCTACTTTTGAACTTGTTAATCAAATGTGTTCTCTCTTTCTCATTTAGAGTCTAAATGGAAGTGTCTCATATACTCTCTGGACAATATTCATAGTCTTAAGGAATATGTGCAGTCTCATTCCCTTCCTGAACTTCAGCATTCAGTCCAAACTCAGATCCATTTCAACTTATTTGCATTTCCCATGCAGCAGATGCACTGACAGATCTGTTCCAGCAAATCCCTTGGCTGCCTTGTTGCACTGGGCATTTTTTTTGTACCTCTAGGTCTTTCTCTTTCATATGTCTATGGCGCTAAAGGGTTCTTACATTGTTGGCTGTTGTTGCTTCAGTATGGTGCCAGAGCTTGTGCATTGCCCCTTATGGCTCTTTTTGGAGAATGGGGAAATTCTTTTTTGGAAAAAGTAGGATGATCCATATTTGTCTTCAGCTCATTGCATCTGAGGGAATAAAAAGATCTGCATGCACTCCTTTTAAAATGCTTCTTGGGACCTTGTCTTTATTTTTCAGTACTTTAAAAATCCTGGTAACTTGAAAGCTTTGAGAAACTGGTTTCTCCTCTCTTCTAGAATTTTCAGCCTTAAGAATTAATTTGGTACTCACTTTAGACTTGAAACTTGGCACTACTGTTGAGTAGTAAAATTATGAATTGTGGTGTAAAGACTTACATTGTAACTTGTATGGAGTGAGGCAAACCTCCTGTTAAACTCTTGTGAGTTTACATCCTGTACAGCAGAGAAACTCTGCCATGGATCATATGCTCTGGCTGCTGTGGGTCTGGAAGCATATGGTGCTGCCTGGGTACAGAGTTGCACCTCCATAGTTCCAGTTAGTCACTAACTCAGTGGCTCTTCTCTCTGCGCTTCCACAGGTATTGTGAGCTGTGAACTTCTGGTTTGTGTTAAGCATCTTGCGCTCCATGTGAATTCTTTTTCCGGCAGAAGCTCAGCTGTTACTCAGCCTGCAGCCTTGGTGCTCTGTGCCCCTAAAGGAGCCTGATTGTTTCACTTGGATTTATGCAGAAGAGTTTATCTTAGGAGACTGTCATCTGGATGTAGCAAAGGGGATTGTTTCAGTCAAAGTATCAATTGTATTTTTTGGCTGATGTGGTTGCAGGTTTCCTTTTAATGAGTCTAGTTTTTAATTGACAGTTTTTAGTCATTGACGCTAGGTCATCATGAAACATTGAAAGAGAAATAGATAACAATTATAAGTTGTGGTTTTTAAGGTATGCTGGGGAGCCCAGGAGTACCTTAGTATAACTTAAAGAGGTAAATTATTTTGTTACAATAATAATTAATGATGTTACTATCACTAATTATATTCTGTTTTACAAGGAAAATTACACTTGAACATTTTATCACATGAGCAACAGCACTATCATGAAACAGCTGTGGTTTCAGGCTTTTTTTTGTGTGAACCCTTGGATATTAAAATTGGCTTGGAGTTAAGCTTGGCTACTGCTTTATAATGTTCAATAACTTAGTCTTTGATGTGATAAATGAGTCAGAGTAACATTTCAAGTGGCTGAAGGAAGATGCTTTTTACTGACATAGCTGAAAATCAATCGCTCTTTTTCAATGGTATCTTATCTTTCATATTTTTGAGATCTGATTAATGACTTTTCTACAGATTAGACAAATTTTTGTAGTTCTCCAGTAGAATGAGTATTAAATCAAAACTGCCTCTCTGTGATCCTGCACAAGAAGAATTAGAGCAGCTTTCTTGCTATTCAGCATTGTTAACAGATGGTTTTAGACAGATTAGGTAGGGAAATCCCCAGAGGATGATTTATGAATTAATGATTGCAAACAACTCTGATTATAGTTTAGTAAAACTGTTGTGTGGTACTATGAGCCTGTGGCTTTCTGCATGG
Organism: Eulacestoma nigropectus; assembly: GCA_013397775.1. NCBI lineage: Eukaryota > Metazoa > Chordata > Aves > Passeriformes > Eulacestoma > Eulacestoma nigropectus. Next base: position 104,301 of record VZTE01005844.1, on the reverse strand, counting down.
ATTTATTTTATGTTTCTTAATTAATTGGAAAAGTATAACCCTTGCTAGCTAGAACCTTGAAATCTGTTTTTTACTCATTGAGCTGTATTGCATTTCATTAATAGCCTTGTTTAAAGCTAATGGGGTAAATGAGAAGTGATATAGACTCTAGAGCCAGCTTATAACTGTTACTCTACTTTAGATGCTGAATTGGATTGTTTCTTAGTTATATGCCTAAAATGAATTCTCAAATGGTATCATTTATCATTATAAAAAAATAATTCCTAAGCACAAATTGCAACAGTAATGTTTGAGCAAATCCTAAAGTTCTTTCACATGTACATAGAAAAATAAAAAATTGTGCTGTTGCTTTTGTCTTACAGAAACATGTTTTTATTAAGCAGAATGAATATAGCCATTTAGAACCACACAAATCCTGTATTTTAAAATAACAATAAAGCAAAATTGTTCTGTAGTAACATAATCTTTTCAACATGAGGGTTGTGATAGTATTTTTGTTTGTATGTTTATTCACAGGTGTGAAAAATATTTAGAAGTAGAAGGGTAATATTGCCCAATGTTGCAAGCACTTAACATGGAGGAGTTACCAGTGCATGGAGCGTTCCCTTTTAATTATCAAAGTTTCTGTATTGTATCTCCATGTTACATTTAAATATTCTTAAATTTTCCAACTGAATGAGTTTTTATTGCCTTGGAGCTCTTCAATGAAGCAATCAAAAGAAAATACTGGCCCTTTAGCACAGGTAAGATAATAGTTCCTGGATTATATGAAATTCTTGTTTTGTTCTGCACTCCTGTAGGTGGATAGTGGTTGGATTTGCATAGCCTTTTCCAGAGCACACTGTACTTCTCAGTTAATTCCTAGAGCAAGTACGTGCTTTTCAAACTGGAATACCAGGTGTCGCTCTGAACTGAAGTGGGATGGCAAAATGCTGCTAAGGAAGCCATCTCTGAAAGAGGCTGCAGGAACTCTTCTGTCAGGAACGTGCAAAGCAAGAAGGATTGAATAGCTGGTATTCACGGCAGGGAAGCCACCTGCTTATGGAACTAACAAGGAGCATTTTCTACATCTTCAGGAGCCAATCCCAGTTTGAATAGAGAGAATTCTCAATTGCAGGTGGTGTGTTGTCCCTGCTACATCCTTTATTACAATGTCTGAATTTTTAGTTCCACAACAGCGGTGTTTTTTTGAAAAGCAGTTCAGAACTGGCTCAGGCATTGTTTGCACAAGCAGTACAAGGTTAGATACATTAACAACAGCAATTTAGAGGGAAAAGCCAGGATTATTGTTTGCCAGTCTCTGGTTTTGAGGTTACCTGATTATGTTAGTAAATTGAGTTATTTCTGAAACTTGCATCTCTCTGGTGCTGAAAACATGTCTGCATTTGTTTTGACCACATCTGAAAGTACACTTTAAACAATGAACTTCCCTCTGAGTTGGATTTTCTTAGGCTTAATCCTGCCCAGGATTTCTAAGTGTGGAATGAAAAACGGGAATTACTTTGTTTATGAGATCGAGTTATTTGGGTAAGAAAATACTGAACTGAAGGGCAACAGAAGGGGAGGAAAATGTACTGCCCTGTATGTCCTGAAACCCAACTATTTGGTCTACTAGCTTATGCTCACATTTTCTAGTGAGGAAGTTGTGCATTTCAAACTTCAAGACAGCAGTTGAGTTAGAAAGCCCGTCTTACTTCTGGATGCATTTTGTAATAGGTAAATGCTTATTTTATGATGTTCAGTGTACTTGTTAATACACATATTGTATAATCAGAAGAAGTTAAGATGGACCTTGTTTGAAAAAATATCTTTGCCAACTCATGTCAAGTTGCTCAAAGGTACAAATTTTGGTGCCAGCTCAGTCTGTGAACTTGCATACATCTCTTAAAAAATAGAAGAAAGCTTGAATTGAATTTTCTGAAAATGACAACCTTTTTCTTGGTCACTCATTCCTATAGAAATTCTGAGGATGCCTTTTCTGAGTGGAGGCTGGGGCAGTCCTCTGACTTGGACAGCATGTGGCAATAAGAGTAAACAAGGTATCTTTGATCAGTGGTCAAGCTTCACTGAGGGTTTTTCAGTGACCTGTCTTATGTGTGGAAAAAAGAGGCGGAGATAGCAGCAGTGCAGGTCCGTTTTTGTGTACTTTTCTGCTTCACCCCTGCAGATCGGGGATCCCTGATTTTAAGGAGTCTGTGAAAAGAGAACGTTAAAAAGAAAGCATATTTCTCCTAAAGTAGGGTACCTTAATAACATTAATAAAGAAATACAATCCTCTGCATAATATCCAAGAATCCACAGGCTGCAAGAATAGTGGGCTGTGTTCATTGCTTTTTTTTTCCCCTCTAATGTTCCTTTTCACAACTTGGAAAAAAAANAAAATCAGATAGCTGCATACTAAAATTTAAAAAAAAAAAAAAAAAGAAAGAAAAAAGAATTGGAAATAATTTATTCCCATGGAAAAAAAAAGGTCCTGAAGTCTTCAGAGTTCTTATTGCTTTGGGAACAAAAAAAACCCAAACACCAAAAAAACCCCACTACACAAATCCCCAAACCCAAAATAACCCACTCTGGAGGAAATTAAATTGGTGTCATCAAATTGCTCCACCACATTTGAACAAGTTCATCTGTATCACGTTTTGGCTCATCATTTTCTCATTGGTGTTTGGTTTGGAACTAGAAATTTAAAAGTTCCTTGGTTCTCTAGCAATGTATTCAGCACAAAGAAAGGGTATTCACCACTATAGTACAGTCTTGCTCTGAGTTGAATCCTTTCTTTTGATCTCTTAAGAATTCCAAGAATGTCTAACAAGTACATAGCAATGGTATTAATAATCTGAGGTACGTATTTGAATTTGAAGTTGTGTACTCTCGTCTTTCCTGGTGAACTTTACAAAGAATAGATTTTGAAGTGTAGATGTGAAGGAGGTGAAGAGGACTGTTTTCACCCCTTCCAAATAATATTTCTATCTGCTGAAGCTATTGTGCTTGTGAGAAGTGCACAATTAGGTATTGTGGTGTTTTAAAATTAAATGTACAGTTTGCAGTTAACCAGCAGGAAATCTTGCTACAACTGTATTATAGCTTTGCAACTATAGTTGCATTTGTTTCTTTAACTCTCTTTTCTAGGCAAGCATGTTGAGGACTATGGGATATAAGATACTAGGTTAGGTACCCCAGTGATCCGAGCTAGTAGGGCCATTCTTGTGTTGCTTGACAGCTCCTACTTGTCACTACAGGTCACGGATTGTTCCTTCTTCCTTTTCAGAGGTGGCTTGCCAGCTTGTTAGACACTGTGTGTGAAGGATTGCCTGAGGCTCCACTAAGCGTGTTAGCATTTGCCCACAGATAAGTGAACCAGCCTACAGGTTGTTAAAGTTGTTTATTTAATTTGCTTCCCTGAAGGTTTTTATGAAAGATGTGTATAAAACCAGTGAGAAGATAGTTTTTTAAAGCCTCCAGGTAAAGGTACAAATAGTCTCAATGCCACAAGTCTAGCAGTACTCAGCAGTCTTGGATATGCAGTGCATTTGTACTGCTCTTCTAGACACCAGTCTAGAGGAACTGAGGACAATTCATAAATAGGGGGTAGCTGGATTACATCACTTCATGGAAGCTGTCTCAAAAGTGTTGACTCAGCATCCTGAATGATGTGTTGAGGTCTGTGATTTCTGCAAGAAGGGGTTGATTGCACCTTTGCATAATAACACGTAGGAGATAACTGTTATGGTTCAGTTGTCTGTAAAGCAGGGGCAATTGTCTCAGATGATGTTTTCAGCATAAATAGAATATGGGTTCTCACAGTTAACTAGTGCAGGAGTAGTTAGTTGAATTTCATTTTGGTTAGTCTTTTCCAACCTTTGAAAACTTTCGAAACTGAGTTTCTGCAAAGTTTATTTGTTGAATTTTTCTACAAAATTAAATATGAGTAGAAAGATAAGGCTTTCCAATTCTAAAAATCCACACACTAGTTGAACTTTAAAAAAATATTTTAGTGCTTGAAATTGTACAAAATGCTTAAGATTTCCATTAGTGCCTGGACAGGCATATAATCTTAACAGATTTTTGTTTTCTAGGACAGGTAAACAAGAAGTCCTTGTTCAGTTCCTGAGATGCCTGACGCTCATCTTGTGATGAGAAGTCTGTGTGACAGTTCTGCTTGTAGCCCTTATGGACAGGATGTCAAATGCCAGCTGCTGCTTTTCCGCTCTCTCTGACGCGTGGTTGTATTCTGTAGTGGGTGTGGGTGTTGGAACAATGTGTGCTGCTGTCTGGCTAAAGGAGTCTGAAGACCTGATCGTCCACAAGGAGTACACAAGACCTAATGAGAGACAGTACCTAAAATGTAATATTAGAAGTTCTTCTGTTCCCCCAAACTCAAGATGAAGTAATGCAAGTACAAGCAGTGTGGGAAAGGCCTTTTTGATCAAGATTTCTACATGTCGTATTAAATGCAAGTAAATTTACCTTACAGCGCTCTTCTTGTAGGGGTTTGTAACTTCTCTCCCAGTATGTGGTGCTATTACATTTTCTTAGCAAAGACTTTCCATTCCTGGTATTACATTTTTTTTTCCAGAAACAAATTTTCTACTATTATAGAGTTAATGGAAGGTAGAAAGCAGAAAATACACAAGATGGAAGAGGAGCTGTTACTCTAAGGCAGCTAATCCTCATTGCATAGAGATAACATCTTGAATTTTTTCAAGCAGGAAAGCTGATCAATATGGAATTAAAGAATCAATGCCCTGGGTTGGAAGGGACCTTAAAGGTCAGCTATTTCCAGCCCTCCCCTTGCAAGGGCAGGGATGCCTTCCATTAGATCAGGTTGCTCAGGGCCTCATCCAACTTGACCTTGAAGACTTCCAGGGATAAGGCATCCACTTCTCTGGGCAACCTATTCCAGTGCCTCACCATCCTGAGATGAAATATTTTTTTTTCCTAGTATCTAGTCTAAACAGATTCTCTTTCAGTTTGAAGCCGTTCTCCCTTGTGCTGTCACTGCATACCCCTGTAATAGACCCTCTCCATCTTTCCTGTAGGCTCCCGTCAGGCACTGGAAGGCCACGATGAGGTCACTCAAAGCCTTCTCTTTTCCAGGCTGAATATGAGTGTGTTGGGTTTGTGTGGTAGTGGGGAGGCTACAGGGTTGGCTTCTGTGAGAAGCTGCCAGAAGCTTCCCTCATGTCCAACAGGGCCAAATCCAGAGGGCTCCAGGATGGCCCTACTGCTGGCCAAGGCCGAGCCAGTCAGGGATGGCAGTAGCGCCTCTGGGATAATGTATTGAAGAGGAGGGAAAAGGTATTGTGCAGAAGTAATTGCAGCCGGAGAAGAACAGAGTGAGACAAACAACTCTGCAGACACCAGAGTTGATGCTCCAGTTGCAGGACTAGAGATTCCTCTGCAGTCTGTGGTGCAGACCATGATGAGGCAGCTGTCCCCTTGCAGCCCATGGAGGTTCACAGGGATGCGGAGATCCGTGCTGGAGCAGGTAGGTGTCTGAAGGAGTCTGTGACTCCGTGGGAAGCCTGTGCTGGAGTGGCTCCTTGCAGGAGATGAGCTGATGCTGGAGCAGGTTTCCTGACAGGACTTGTGATCCCAAGGCACACCCATGCTGGAGCAGCCTGTTCCTGAAGGCCTGCACTCCACGGGAGGGACCCATGCTAGGGCACTTAGTGAAGAATTTCAGCCTGTGGGAAGGACTCATGGTGGAGAAGTTAATGGAGAACTGTCTTCCATGGGAGAGACCTCATGTTGGAGCAGGGGAAGGAAACATCTTGCTTAGGAGGAAGCAGTGGCAGAAACAGCATATGAGGAACTGACCACAGCCCCTGTTCCCTGTCTTCTTGTGCTGCTGGGGGAAAGGAGGTAGAGAATCAGGAATAAAGGTCAGGAGGGAGAGGTGGAGGGAAGGCATTTTTAAGATTTTTTTTACTTCTCATAATCCTGCTCTGATTTGATTGGTAATAAATTCATTTAATTTCCTCCAGCAGAGGCTATTTAACCCATGACAGTAACTGGTGAGTGATCTCTCCCTTCCTTATCTCAGCCCACAAGCCTTTCATTATATTTTCTCTCCCTTTTTCTACTGAGTGATAGAGTGGCTTTGGTGAGCACCTGCCATCCAGACAGGGTCAACCCAGCACATAAGAGGCAGTAACAAATACTACTGAGAATCGAAATCATCCTAAGTACAATGTGGGTACTTTCCCAGGGAAGACTGTGGGCAAGAGTATCTTCCAACATAAGTTGTCAGTTTAACTCTTGTGTTTGTAGCAGGGGCTGTGAAATAGCTATATTTCCTCTGGTTTTATTTATAGATGTCTATAAATACTTCCTGAAACCCAGTCTCTTAAGTATCACTTAATTCTGTCATGCAAGACTTAATTACACTGACAATAAATAGACATTAGAATATTTTTAGCTAAGTGTGCTGTCATGATGCTTCCTGAGCATGAAGCATATAATGACTTAAATGTCAGTATCTGAAGGCCCTCAAAAAGATCTGAAAGCAGCTGCTCAGAAATTGCCACAACTGAGCTCGTTTCCTTAAATATGAAGTACATCTTGATACATTGTGGCTATATGTGTTAGTTTTGGTAAAGTACTTTAGAAAAAGCCATTATTTTTCTGTGGCTTCTCATAACAAGTGACAGAAGATTGTAGCTGACAGATTCTTGAGACTGTACACTCCTTAAACTGATTGCCTCAAATCTCAGATAAACATTCCATGGAAATAGTGTAAGAGCTCACATTAAACAGAGGGTGAGTACCTTCAAAAGGACTGTTTCCTTTCTAGGATCTGATCAGCAAATCCTTAAGTAAACAGCATGTAACGTATTGCTCTTGTTCAAAGAGACTTGCAGGTAATCTTTTCAGGTTAACTAACCTGCTAACTCCTGTCCAAACATCACAGATGTTGGTGACTGGGAAATACATGATCAGAATATAACAGATTAAATATTTAGGAGGTGTTAAGCTTGAGGGAGGTCTTAGATGGTGTTCTTGGACTCGGAGGGATTTCCTTCATTTAAAAAAAAAAAATAAAATATGGTTATAGTTCTACTCTGGTTGCAACTGGATGGACTGCAGGGTAAAAGCAATTTCTTGTAATCTGAAATATCTTAAATGCTGCAAGTTTTACTGGTTCAGTTTTTTATAGGCTCTTAGTGTTTCTTTGGTTGTTGGGGAGAAAATTCCTTGTTAAGTTTCTTCTGGGTCTTTCCTTTTCTCCATTTAGCTTGTCCAATTTTTTCTTTATTTTAAATGTTGTTTAAAAGTCAGGAGGAAAACCTTTTCTTATTCTTTGTTTTAGAAGCCTTTCGTACTGGCCTTTTAATGCTTGCATCAAGTTAATTGCTGTATTTGTGTTCTGAGGCAATTATTATTGAGTGCTGAACTGGTTAAATCATCTTTGCACTGCTTATTAGCATCACAGTTTCCTTCAGTTTGTCACTTAAGGTACTAGTGGAATTCCTCTCCTTGCTAAGTTAAGATCATGTTATGATTTTAACCCTGACTGTTAATTACAAGCTTAATTAAGTCTTGAAAAGAATCCTAAACTGCAGTTGCTATTACCTCTGCTTTTTCAAAACTTGATTTGAAATGGAGGATGTACCTGTCACTCCTAGCATTCTATGAGGGAATGAGAAAGATTTTTCAGAATTATGCATTCTCCTCGTTTGTACAGCAGTGTTTTCTGCAGGGGGCGTGTTATGAGAAGCCCATCCTGTATCTGAACAGCTTTCCTCATGACTTTGACATTATTAAGCATTTTACATTTCGTTTATGTGTAATTCATGTTTCTAGAACCAAACCCAGATGTTTTTTCTTTAACTGATCTTTATTTCATATCTTTCTTTTATCATGACCTACCTACTCCATTTCAGGACTGTTTGTTAGTTTTTTACAGGAAACATCCTATGCAAATCTGATTTCAGTACAGGCTGCATTTGCTCCATAATGTTGATCACACTTGAAAGAGGTGTTACATGATGCTGTTCACTGTGATGTTTCAAACTTCTTGACCAACTTCTGTTTTGGTTATCTCAAAATGGTTGTTTTTAACTGTCAATCCATAAAGTTTTTTGACTTACCTGAAAAAAATAATTACAGAGTTCAACAAACTTCCCTCCATTCCAGTGTTAAGATAGTTACTATACTGGCCCTAAATTAGCCAGTCTGAGAAGAAATTATATTACCCAGCTAAGTGTTCATTATTTCAGGAGGTATTTGCAAAGCCTCAGCTGCTGTGTATAACCATAGGCTGCGTTTAATCTTCATATACGAGCTACTCAAGTGGGTGTCTAGAGTAGGTCGTAGAATCAGAGAATGGTTTGGGTTAAAAGGGGCCTTTCAAGACCATCTAGTTCTGCCCCTCTGCCATTGGCAGGAATACCTTCCACTAGACCAGGTTGCTCAAAGCCCCAGGTTGTTCAAACTACCTGGCCTTGAGCTCTTAAAATGATGGGACTTCCACAGCTCATGGAAATTGTTCCAGTGCCTCACCACCTTCATGGTAAAAAATAACCTCTTTAAGTCCATATTGACCTCTCTACTGTCACTACAGGCCTTGGTAAAAAGTCTTTCCTAATCTTCTTCTAAGCCACCTTTATATATTAAAAGACCAATATAATGTCTTCCTGGAGCCTTCTGCAGGTTGAACCACCCCAGCTCTCTCAGCCTGTCTTCATAGGAGAGGTGTTCCATCCCTCTGACTGTCTTCATGGCCCCCTGCTGAAAGGTCTTCAACAGGTCCCTGTCCTTCTTCTGTTGGGGACCCCAGAGCTGTATACCCTGCTCCAGGTGAGGTCTCACCAGAGCAGAGTAGAGGGGCAAAATCCCCTCCCTCAGCCTGCTGTCCGCACTGCTTTGGCTGCAGCCCAGGATACAAGCACATTGTTGACTCTCATCCAATTTTTCTTGTACCAGTACCCCCAAGTCATTTTCTGCTGGGCTATTCTCAATCCATTCATCTCCCAGGCTGCATTGGTACCAGGGATTGTCCCGGCCCCAGTGCAAGACCTTGTGTTTGGCCTTGTTGAACTTCATGAGGTTAAGATGGCACTGGTGATGGACCTGTCAAAACAGCTGCTTGTTCTTGCTTAACCTTGGCAGGGGTAGTGGAGGGGGTTTTTCTGCAAAAATTGTGATGCCCTCTGAAGAGAATGCTAAAGAAATGATAGAAATATAAAAGGCACTCGTTCCTGAGAGTGTTTTGTAAGACTTCAGTAAAGCAATTTAAGCTGTGATAGCTCCATGATTTTTTATTATTTGCATACCTCTGCAGTAACATGGGAATTAAAATAAATGCCCTTGATGATTTGTAAGAGACAGTGGGATTCCTTTCACTCTGCGGTGTTATTTGCATATGCATTTTTTTTCAGGGTTATGCAGAACATGTTTAAACTTTTACTGGTGTAAAATGCTGTGGGAGGTAAATTTGCAGCCAGTATGTAAACTTGCAGATTGTTTTAGGCCAGTGTTATTTTCTATATACTTCTGAGAAGTCAGTAACTCTATGAATGTAATACTAACCCAGCATTGGGTTGCTGTTTGCTTAAAAACCAGTTGAAGAAACAAAGTTGTGACCCTCTATCAGTTTCATTTTCCTCAGCATTTGGACTAATGCTCTCAGTTGGCTTGCTAGCCATGCCTATTCAAGAATTCACCAGCTGGCACTGTTAGATTAGCTGCTGATGGGTATTTGTTAATTCTGTATAACTGAAGTATCTACAGTGCAAGAATTCAGGAGAGCTGCATAGTGCGGTTGTTTTTACTATGAATTTCATGTTGGTCTGAATTTCCATTAAAGTGATGGTAATTGTGTGGTTTGAGGAATGTCATTCCTCATCTAAAATGAATTTGAAGATGTTCAGATGTTTCCTCAGTTTACTCTCTAGTAGGACTCTGTTTTCTTTGTAAGAAGATCTTTTCACTGGAAAGGCATCTGGGGTTTATAGGCATTGAAGTTTGGTGATCCAGGGGACTCTTAGAGGGACAGATTTGTTGTATGAATTATAGAAAGTGGCCTTCCTTTAGACCTTATGGCTCAGGTACAAATTGAAAAAGTAGGGCTTGTATAAGAAGGCAGTGGGTAGACAATGCATTTCTGTACTGATGTTTTGTACCAGAACAAAATATTCTTCCATTCTCATAGCAGTTCTTCCATAGGGCAGCACTGGTCTTAGTTTTTTTGTCTTTTTTATTTTTCTTGTATGTGCAAAGGGCTCTACGAAGGTGCTGACATTTCCCATTGCAAGGAGTTTAATACTGGAAACTTGGCTAAACCAGCTCCTGGCATTCAAAACCAGCCTCAGCAAGGTGTTAAACAACACCACTTTTTTTTCTCCAGAAAGACAACTCAGTGATATCTGAAGGGTAAACCTTGGGCATTGATCAAATCATGAAGCAGAACAGTTCCTACACTGCTTCCTGCTATGTCCTTGAATCTGAAGTGAGCATTACAGGTACAGCTTGTGTGCTCCTGTCCCACCACAGGCTTGGCTGGTAGGAGAATGTATGAGTGATGATTTAAGTTTTTTTGAGGAGCGGCAAAGACATCTGTGATCAAGCTGATATAGCTAAGATGTTCAGACACTTAAGTAATTCATGTGATTCTGAGATTGTCTCAACAGACATCCTTGAGCTCCTGGGGATGTGGCTTACAGTGGAGTTCTCTGATATCTAAATGTGGGCACTTTAAACAATACTGCTGCTGAAAGAAGTGCTTCTGCCCGTCTTTCTCTCCCCAGGCTGTACTGTTTCCCTTTTGCCATCAAAAATATTCATGAAGCTATGCAGTGAACATGACTGGGGATCTGATTATGGGAAAAACTAAAATAAAAACAAGCATCACCTTCTCCACAACTGAGGTTTAACCCACATCAGATAAATTCATTGCAAACATGACAGTGGGAGACAAGGACAGGCAGGACTATCTTTGTTGGGTTTGCTGGTTTAGGATGTTTGAAACTAGAGAGTTTAATTTCTGTCCTGCTTCTCACTAGAAAATAGTTGACTGTAGCAAAAATGTAAAGCTCTTGTTTGTAATGCAGTTTATAGTTAGTTAATTGTAGCAAAAATGTAAAGCTCTTGTTTGTAATGCAGTTTATAGTTAGTTAACTGTAGCAAAAATGTAAAGCTCTTGTTTGTAATGCAGTTTATAGTTAGTTAATTGTAGCAAAAATGTAAAGCTCTTGTTTGTAATGCAGTTTATAGTTAGTTAATTGTGAGTGGCAGGATTGCATACTGTTCTCATGTTTACCCAATGCATTGGTCGAGAAGCTGCTACTGCAATCCCGCATTTCTCCTCTTTCCTGTGAGGGGAAAGGATCTCTTTATTTCCTTATATTTGGCGTTTTGGACAAATCTTCAGTCTCCTGCAGCCAGCGTGCAGCTGGTTTCCAGTCCATGTGATCCAAGAGGAAATGTATAGCGCTGTGTAGTGGGCAGAAAAGCCAAGTCAGGAGTTCAAAATAGGAATGTCCTCACAAATCGTTTTACTGATAACTTGTATCTAAATGGCAACCTTTTTCTAAATTCTAGGAAACACGTGTAATTGAGGATGTTTAAGTTATGAGTATGGTAGATATTTTAATGGAGAAAGGGCTGTATCTGTATTGTGACAGGCTGTTGAGACCCAGGGCAGCTTATTTTAATACTGCAAATGAGACGGGAAGAAAAATAAAAATCCCTCTGTTCATTTGAGGTAAACTGAGATCACAGCAGATGAGCAACCTTAATTACACTCCAAATTCTTTTTTATTCTCTGAGAAGTTAAATGATACCTCATGACATAGCACAACAGAAAATTTTATTAGTGAACTACTGTAAAAATCTATTACTGAGTTAAATTCAAAACTTGCCTTTAGTATTGAAATTAAAATGTTCTAATAAATAACTCTTCCTGTTTGCAGATAACTACTCTTATTAATCATAAGGATAAACCAAAGCGTTCAGACAAGACTCTGCAAGCAATTCAGCGAGTGGGCCAAGCCGTTAACCTGGCAGTCGGGAGATTTGTTACTGTGGGTGAAGCCATAGCCAACGAAAACTATGAATTGAAGGAGGAAATGAGTGTTGCTTGCATTGAGGCAAGGAGAGCAGGTATGTAGTTACTCATGAAATTGTACTTGTGCCATTTGTGGCACACTATTTTTAGTGTCAGGCATAATGTAAGAACTTTATTGTTTAATTGCTTAACCTTCCTCTGCTGGTTCATTCAAGGCCTGATTTGTTACCTGATTTTGTCACTTACTTAAATTACTGTCATCTTACGAATAGGGAATGGAATTGTATGTTGGCTTTGATTTTTATAGGATCATTTGCCACAAGGAATTACCTGACTGCTCTTTTTTATGATGTTACTACAGACAAAGAGCAGAGTGTTGGGAATACAACTTTAGTGTTTATTGCTGCCAAGTTAAAACAGTGGTGTATTTAAAGTTATTTGAGTGTTATGCTGTTGAGGTCACTGCATTCTAAATCTCCATGTCTGAATGAAGGTCAGTGTCAACCCATATTTCATCAGGACTCTGTAAGATGACTCACATCAGTCATCTGATGACTCCCCTCAGTAGAATGAAAATCATATTGTGCTTGCCTTTTTGCTGGATTCAAGTTTTGTTGCAAAGTTGCTGTGTGTGTGAATTGAATGTGAAATGTGAATAACTGAGTTGCCTGCTGTCACTCTCCTTCCCCCAGAAGACTCTGTCTAGGTGCACAGGGGGTTGCATGCTCTGATGCTGTAAGAGAATGTCTGTGTCATGCTAGAAACTACTTTCCTAGATACTAAGTACTATTCCTTGCATAATATTTCAGTGGCCCTCAGTAGATGCATATTCATAGATCAGCAGTGAAGCCTTCAAGATGACATCTAGTAGAATGTTCCTTTTGTTGTTAGTGGGGTGAGGTTTTGTTTTTGCTTTCAAATACTTTTGGATTATGGGAAATTCTACTTGAAGTTTTCCCAGTTTGAGCAGGTGGATGAACCTGCAAGTGTGACAGACATTCTGCTTGCTGCAGCTTCAGGGAGACAATCCTGAACTTCTGTTGTGGAGACAAATAAATGACCTTTCAACAACTCTTCAACACTAATGTCTTGATTACTGCAGGATGGAGTAGGACTCTACTGCAAGACGTGGGTTATTGTACTTAAAACTCATCTCTTAAGTTAAATAGGGGGCTTGGGTGGGTGTTTGGTTTTTATCTTTGAAATGACCTCAGAGTCCTGAGAAACTTGTCTTCGCTGTCTTAACCGTTGTTAAATGTCTTGCTGAACTGCTGTTCTGGCCTCAGACTTCGGGGATGCAGTTCATACTACTATTTATGATTAAAAGAAAAAAAGAAGCTTAGAAATTGGGTATGGTGCTGTAAGAAATCCTCTGAAAATCCCTCAACAATGAGTCACAATGTCTAGAAACATGCTGATGATAAATGATTGTTCTTGTGATTTGAAGGACTATTCTGGATAAACTTTAGACTGAAAATTCCTAGTCGCTCCAGTAAACTTGGCTGCAAACAGAGATGTCCTAATTTGAAAACATTCCATTTGTTATGTGAAGCATGTGTTTTCTCTTCAGAGATCCAAGTAAAATGCTGACAAGCCAAAATTGACAAAGTTCACATCGATAATCTCAGCTGCTGGAAGAGCAGTGCAGTCTGAATCTCTCCTCTTTCTTGACTTGCCAGTTATGCTGTGGTTGAGTATTTTTTTCTCCCTATCACTGTATGCAGGAGGAGCTCAAAATCTAAAAATAGTCTGCGGTGTTTTATCCCAGCAAAAGACTATAGTTCTTTTGCACTGTAAGTTTAATTTCCTGTTATGCAGTAATAGCCTCAGTCTACAGGAGTGAAGATATGGGCTGTTTACATTTCTGTCAGCCTCACGTTTACCTTGGCATGGCTCAGTTGTTCCCTGCATTTGAGATCTAACTGAAGAGTTACATGGGAAACTCAGTATAGCAAACATGTTTGCTCCTGGTGTCTGATGGAGGGGTTTTTGTGCCAGTATTATCTCTGTGGGCTGTTCAGTGTTGGACAAAGTAACAGTCCTTTGAGCAGATAAATTCTTATGGATAAATGTCCTCTGAACTCAGTTTCTGAACACAGTTGCTCAAGTGCCATTTTTAATAACTTTGGTGTTCCCAAGCAAGCCAAAAAAATTTCCTGGGTGACTATAGCCAAGACTATTGACTTGTATTAAAGAATCCTAAGTTCCGAGGGTATAGGCAGCAGAAAGCCTTTGCTCTTTAGGGCAGGGAGTCTGTTAGAGCTGTTCATACTTCTTTTAGCCAATAAATTAGATTGTTTCTCAGAAATTGAGATTTTGTTAGGTGTAGAAGATAGATTTCAACACAAAAGGGTTTAGAACATTAAGCATCTCAGTTTCTAAGAAAAGTAGGGAGTCTTTAAATCAATTGCATATCCTGCAGAGGCTTTGAAGGATGACAGATGTTGTATCTGTCTCTTGTGAAGGGTATAATCAGTGATCTGAAGTGTTTCAGACTTGTTATGACTATTTCCTTGTAATAAACCTTGTAATTTGATTGACTCAAAATAGAATCCTAAAACACTTCAGAGGGTCATGTAGCAGATTTTGCGTAACATTATTCTTGCTCTGTGTCAATGTTTACAATGACAGTATAGTAGTGGAATGTAACTTAAAGCAGCACATTTTAGATGCCCATCTGTGATTTTTTTATCTTTTTTTTTTCCTCTCTAAAACTAAGAAAGACTGGCTAATTTAAAAGAGAAAGCACATGTCAGGAATGAGTTAGTGTCATAACATTTCCAGTATTCTCTACCAGTTGACTATGTATGACTATGCCAGCCCTAAAGGAAGGCATGGAGTAAAATAAAAGCAATAAATAGCTCTCTCCTATTTTTGCCTTGGGTTTTAGTACAGAGAGGGCTAAATTAAGAAGGATGAAAAATGGAAATTTAAATGGATAAATGGAATCACAGAATAACTGAAGTCGTAAGGGCCATTTTAACTCCCAAGAATGGAGATCTTGTACACTTCTCATTTCTTACTTATTTCTTGTTCCCTTACTTAAGGGTGTTTGACCACCCTTGCCATGGCAAAAGTATTTTCTTACATCTTGTTCCTTGCTTCTTGTTCCATCACCATACGTACTGGGATTGGTCTGTCTGTGTCTCTCCACACCTGCCCACTAGAGGGATAGATGTAGACCACAGAAAGCTCTGCCACTGGCCTACTCTTCTTGAGGCAGAACAAACTCCCTCCCTTCAACCTCTCTCTGTCGCTGTAGAGCCAGGAACGGAGAGATGTAACAACATCAAATCCAGCGAAAGAATGAGTTATTTATTAATTCTACAATCATTTTTATATAGTCTAGTTCCATAAAGCAATTGGACAATGTTCACACACCTCCTAGGGTGATTGGTTTAGGTTCTATCACATCCACGGTAAAACATTTCTCAGTGTACCATAAACAGAACTTAGCAAAACACCAGATGTGACTATCGCCTGCATAAACTATCTTACTGTTTTCATATCTTGCATGAGAAGGGAAAGGTTCTCAAAGAATTAATGCAAGAAGCTGGAAAATTCATCTGCTAGCAGCATTTCGGTATCCACATCTCTCCTTCTGTCACTTGCTCCACTATGTCAGCTGAGGTGCTGAGGAGCCCAGAAGTGAACATGGTACTCCAGATGCTGCCTCACAAGTGCTAAAAGGAAGGGAAGAAGTATATCTGCAGCCTTCCAGGGGCAGCTGGCCATTATTGCTGACTCCTGTTTAACTCTTTGTCTTCCAGGCCCCCCATGTCTTTCCCCACAAAAGTTCCCTGTTGACAGCTGATCTCAGCATGTGGGGCTGAGTGGTGTTACCCTGGTCTAGATGTGGTATTACTGCCCTTGTTGGACTTCACAGATTTTCTATCAGATCGGTTTTTTCAGCCTGTCCCTCTATCTAGCAGCCCTGGCCTCCACAGTATCAGACACTCACACAGTTTAGTATTGTTCACACACTTGCTGAACATGCTGAGTCATCATCCAGGGAAAGTTTTGATAACTCCTGTCAGTCTCAGAGGAACACTGCTGGAAGTTGACTGTCCATTGAACTTTGTACCCTTATCAGCATCCCCTAGCCCAACAGTCAGGTTCATTTCTACCCACCTTTTTGTTCACTTAGTCCGTATCTCTTGATGAAGTTAACAGGGCACTATGGGAGAACATGTCAGAGGCCTTGCTGAAGCTGAGATGCACAGCGTCCGTTACTTTCTTTCTTTAAAAACAGTGTCATCTCATCACAGAAGGCATTCAGATTGATCAGGAACTATTCACCCTGGCAGGTCTGTGCTGCCCCTTCCTGATTGCCTCTTTCTGCTTCATGTGGTAATGACTGCCAAGATTATTTTAGTGATAATCCTGGAGGCTGATGTGAGGCTGACTAGCCCACAATTGTGTGAATTTTTCTTGTTAGCCTTCTTGGAGATGGATGTGACAGTTGTCTGTCATTGGAAATATCACCCAATTGTCACAATCTCTCAGCCATGATAGGAGAATTACAGTGACACTGTAATTCTCCTATCATGATATAATTACGGTGAACTGTTTCTTTGACGTGCTCAGATGTGTTTTATGGACTGGCATATCCCAAGCTGGCTTCTCTAGCTCTGTCTCCTTACCCTAACAGGTCTTGTTCCTCATAGCTCACTCCCAGGGCTTAATTCCTGTTCCTGTAGTTGCAGATCTACAGGCAGAGGAAGAAGCCTTTGTTCTGTTTCCAGAAGTCTTGAGTTTCTAGGGCTGTCTGGAGCTTTTGACAGGCAGATTTTGCAAGTCTTTCAGTGTTCCCTGATATCTTTGTGTGACTAGCTGCTTCACCTATGACTTGATTCATCCTCAAGAAGGTGAATCCCATAGCGTAAGAAATGGGGTAATGATGTGTATCCTTTCTTGGTTACCAGAAAAACTTTGCATCTGTTTTAATTGTTCTCTGTGTGTTTGTACAGCATTTTATGTTGTCACAGATATTGTAAGGTCAAAAAAATAGATTAATCTGCTGACAAAGGTGAACAACTAGAGACTGGCATGAACTGAAATTAATTGGGCTGTGGAAAAGTCAATGGTCAGTGTGTTTTGCTGTTAAATGATCTTCTTGCCTGACTGGAGACTTGTCCTACAGCTCCACTGGTAGTGCATCTGGCTGCCCCTCACTCTTTGAGTTGTAGCGGTACTTTTGTAACTCCTCTTGCTTCTATTCATTTTCAGGCCCTTCAGGTGTGGAACTCACTGTCTCAGACTGCACTAGAGTACAGTATATTGGAGTCACCCTCTGATTATTTGGAGCATGCCTTTTGTGACCTTGCCTGGTCCCAGCAAATGTACTGGAAGTTCCGTGCCATAATGCAATACCTATTTAGGCAGCTTAAGACCCCAAGGGATTACAATTATCAGAGGAGAGAAATCTATACATAAACACTATGAAATGTGGAGCTCTGTAGTTTGAAGGACTGTCAGGCCTTCCTTGTTCTATATAGTGTGTGGTATTTCTGGAGTACCAGAATAATGCAGGTTCTTCATATGGGAGCACTGGCTTTATCAGGCTTTTGGAGTATTTTACCTGCTTAGGTGAATTACCTTAGTTGAGGTTTTGAAGATGAGTCACAGGGAATTTGATCAAAACTCCTAGATTTTACCTTCAAGGATCATCTATAGGTCAGCTGTAGGTTGATCATCTTGTCTTGCAGGCTAACAAAAATCATGTATCCGAGCTTGCCTGAGCTCAGTCTCGCAGCAGTGCTTCTCTGGTTATGGACTAGCAAATTGCTCTGTCTTTCCTCTGTTATACTGTTATCTAGGGTACTCCAGAAGATTTAATTGGATAGGGTCTGTGTTTCTTTCTCGGGTAAGGAAATCCATTAGCTGCATTGGATGTAGAATTTTTAACTGCATAAAACATAAAAGTGATCAATTAAGCCTATTTAACTATCTATTTAACTAAATGCAAGTTGAATAAAAAATAGTGATGAACTGAAAATCAGCACTTCTTTGCCTTTTTTTTTCCTCTCCTGTCTCTGGCAGTGCCTTGTTCAGTGGCCCTCCTTTGAATATAAAGTGCAGTAGTCTCACTATAAAGCTTCAGTCCTGTAAGTTGTGAAGTTACTGTTTGGAATCTATTATTCATGCCTGGAGACTTCTACAGGAATAGGAAATCCATAAATTATGGGAATGCTGACTGAAATTTGGAAAGTGTAGAATTTGTAATTCTTTCTTCCTTGCTGCATCCCACTCTTTTAGTGGATTGATGCTGCAAGTGCGGACACTGGTTTGACTTTTGCTATTAAAATCAGAAAAATGCCTCCCATGAATGTTTTCTTCCTCCACACTCTCTGGTTCCACCCATCACTCCCCCCTCAGATTTCTGTAGATTACTGAAAGAAAATTAGTGTATGTTACAGATGGAAGAATAAGGTAGTAGTGAATCGTAATCCACATTTAAATATGGAGAGGGTGCCACCAACAGTCAGTTGAAGGAAGTGAAATGAAATAAAAAGAGTTGCAGGTAGCTCTGAAATTGTTGTATCCATCAAAGGTAAAAATTAAGAATGCATAATAGCCCAGCATCTTTCCTCTAAGTATGGAGAGTCACTTTATTTTTTTTTTTTTTCCTAGGTGAAACAATTGCACAGCTTACAGATGTGGCAAGCTTGGATCATCCGGAATCTGATAGCCACATAACAATCTTTACGGACAAAACGGGTGTGGTTAAAGCTGCAAGGTTGTTGCTTTCTTCTGTCACAAAGGTGCTGGTGTTAGCGGACAGAATTGTTATTAAGCAAATTATAACTTCCAGAAACAAGGTATTTGTAGATTCTTTTCTGTTTTGTTTAACTGATGCCTGCAGTCAGTGCAAAAGAGTGGTGGTAAATTATGTGATATTTTCATTGTCTATCTGGAGGAATTGTAAAATAAAGAGATAAAAATGCACATGTTTACCTACCAGGTATCTGAAAAGGGATGGCCCTTAGTCAGTAGGATTAAAATAATAATTTTCAGTAACTCTGCATTTTCTATCACCTGTATTGCTTTATTTAGTGGGTATCCTGGAGAAGATGCCGTGTTACTGCTTATTTAACTTTAAATATGCTGTGAGGTGAAAAGTGTGTTTTTTGGTAAAATGGTCAATAAAAGCTTCTACTTGCTAATGACAGGATGTTTGTACTGTCAGGATCAAGACAAGGAGAGCACTATGGCATCTAAGCAAAAAGCTGTGAGGAATGCCCATAAAACTCTTTGCTAGTGGAGTGAGGCTTACAGATTGAAAGGTTTCTGTGCAGTTTAATTTAGGTCTTGAAACTTAGCATGGAACTGCTTAGTTGGTTTAAATAATGTATGAAGGCCCATTTAACCTCAAATGTAATCCATTTCAGGCAGTGCAGACTGCACTGTCTTGCCTGTAGGATATTCTTCCATTTTTTTCTCCACAATGTGCTAAAACAAAAATAGAAAAATCTCATGTTTGAAAAATGGTAGCCTGATAAGGCCTGGGGTTTTCCATTAATTTTGAACTTGTAATCCAGAGCAGTGCCCCTCTTTCCACTTTTGACTCCTCATGCTGTCTCTGATCTTTTGTCCCAGTTTACTTTCCAGACCCACTGGTCTCTATTTTGCAGCGCCTAGATCCAAGGCACTTAATCCAGTCCAGGATTCAAAACCAGTGAAATTACCTGCTTCTCTCTGGCTTTAGACTTGGCAGCACTGATCTGCCGTCTTGGTGCTCATTTCTTCTCCCAGTGGTTGATTCAGGTGGCAGCAGTTTTATCAATAACAATTTGCTGAAGTTACTTGCAGCTTTGGCCTTTTTTTGCACTGAAGACCAGGGTGGTGCATTTAATACCTTTTGCTGCTTTCCTGCTGTCGTCTGCAGCCATGCAGTAATCCTAACTAATTTACCTTTCCAAAAGTGGCAGGTGCTAACACAGATTTAGGCTATGGAGCAACTGTGTAAATGCATGCATCATGAAAGGACAAGGAGGGATATATCCTTTCAGGAGCAGGCTAGGTTTCTGATAATTTTAAATATATATGAAAATATCATCATGTATACACTGATGTGAATATAGTAAGCATTGGTGCATCATTTAATTTTGAATACATTTCAAGCAATCTCATAGTCCGGAGTAAGTGTATCTGACTCTGACTGCCATAGGCATAGAATATCCTAACTTGGAAGGGACCCATAAGGATCATCAAACTCCAGCTCCTGGCCCTGCACGGGACATCCTAAGAGTCACACCATGTGCCCAAGAGTGTTGTCCAAACACTCCTTGAAATCTGTCAGGCTGATGCTGTGACCACTTCCCTGGGGAGCCTGTTCCAGTGCCCAAACACCCTCTGGGTGAAGAACCTTTTCCTGATATCCAACCTAAACCTCCCCTGACACAGCTTCAGGTCATTCCCTCAGATCCTGTCACTGGTCACCACAGAGAAGAGATCAGTGCCTGCCCCTCCTCTCCCCGTCACAAGGAAGTTGTAACTGCAGTGAGGTCTCCCCTCAGCCCCCTCTTTTCCCCTCCCTTGCCTGGCTGGCAATGCTGTGTGTGATGCACCCCAGGACACAGCTAGTCTTTGTGATCTCTTGGGTTTTACTGCATTCTCCTTTCTGTGCATACTGCACATGTTTGGGAAAGTCTGGTTCCATCTGTGGTAGTGGTAGAGCAATTCACATCTCTAGGACCAGATTAAACAAATTATGGTGTCTTAAACAGGCCTAATATTTATATATGCCCTAATTTTTATAGAGTACACTCTTGAAAAGTGTGTCAGACACCGCTATGATGGATAGCAAAAAGGTTCTTCCTGTAGGAAGTATTGTGGTAGAGGGATAATAGGGGCAGGGACTTAAGAAGTGCACACAAATACTCTGAGACAGTGTAGTATAATGTGGCAAAGATGATGGAAAGGTAGGAAGAGAATAATCAGTACTGCCAACTGGAGAAGATTCTGGCTTCTTGAAATGGGTAACTGTTCCAGAAGATCTCAGCTCCATTTTTATCTTAGAGACTCAATCCCAAATGCTAAACTTCTATTGCCATTTTTTTTTTGCTGCCTCTTTCTGAACATCTTTATTTTCATTGTCATCATCTTCCTCATGTGAATAATGAGTCAATCAAGGGCAAAGGTTAGAAAAACAGATGAGTGGTTGGACATCCAATCCCTCAGACAAAAGAGGGAAGTAACTGAGATCTTCCAGAATGGTGATCTATTCCAGAATCCAGCCTCTGGCTGATGATTCCCAGTGATCCTGTTCCTGCTTCCACTTCCTCTGTACCATATATGCTGTCCTTGTGTTCTTGGATTGCATACATTTTCTTCTGTTCCTGCCCACATCTTTCCTACCTTACAACATTAGTTTCGTTGTCCATCAGACTTAGTCACTGCATGAGTGAGCTTAAAGTTTTGCTCCACTCACTGTCACCAGTCAGGTTAGGAGAGCCAGAACAATGAGCAGGGAAGTGACAGATAGTGGGGGAGTTGCTGCACTGTTCGTTTTGGATCAAAATATGGATGTGCCCCGAAGTGATGTCAGCCTACGACTGCTGTCTGCAAGGCGACATTCATCCTGCAGCAGTAGCTGTGCAATACCTAGTGCTAATTTAGATATTAATAAGAACTTACAGCCTTGGGTTTTTCATGTATTTTTAACCTTTTAATTAAAATTGTACGTTTTCATTACTATCTTCATGTTTCTTGTTGAAGAAGTTTTAAAACGAAAAATTATGAAGACATTGCGGGTGTTTTGCATTGTAACAGCTTCTTGAATAAGCTTTAGACAAATTTAGAGCTGTCTATACAGTTTTTTGGAATGTCAGCTCTGCCTGGGATGTCTGGAATTGTTCAATGTAATGGAAATGCATGTGCTTTCACTGAAATTTTTATTTGACAAGAAATTTGTCATGAGAGAAGCACAGCAAACTGTAACAGAGTTGTTTGCAACCAAGGTCATACTCATAAAGTACTACACTTGCTTAAACCAAGAATGGTTGAGCATCATTAATGGTTTTTTTTATCTATGCTTAGAAGAGAAAGTTGGACCTTAGCTTGTATGTTTTCCTCTTTTATCCACATTTACTTTTCTACATCCTCACTTTCCCAGTCCTGCGGTTCTCTCCTTCTTTCACTCTCATACTGCTGTTTTCACATCTTTGTGCATCTTCCTTCCAAGTCGTTCATACTCCAGCCTTTCTCATGAATCAGCACCCCAATCAGGAAAACTCCTTGTTTCTACCGCCTTTGTGGTACTGGCTGCCCAACATCATATACTCAGACAGATTCTGCAGTCTAATATGGCTTGATAAAGCAGTCAATTCCACAGCAGTCACAGGGTTTAGTGGAACATTTGCTTCACTTAGGTTACAGCTGAGATTGAGCATCTGCTCTACCACAAACACGTGGGTGCTTCTAGGAGAGTTTGCCAAGGTTGCTGGGAAGGGGGAGTTTGTCATAATCAGGTGTGTACACTGCTTTTGTAGTTGCAGGGAAGTTATTTTTGGCATAGAAAAGGAAAAATAAGTTGAAGTTTCTCCTTTTCAAGTACAGTCTGTTAAATTTTCATGCGGTGTCTTATCTCCAGTCTGAAAGACAATAAAGAACTGCTTTGAGTGTTTTCCCTTCTGAAGACATTTAGTGGATTTGAAAGATCCCTTTGAGATTAGCAAGTATATGTCGAACTTGAAAAAAGCAGATGTTAATCTCTGTTATAATCCATAATGTAGTGACTTCACAGGATACCTTCAGTAATCAGTAATTTATTACCTCTATGTTAGTATTTGCTGAATGTTTAAAAAAATGCTGACTTTACATGCTTTAATGTATCTTAAGTAAGAGTTTGATACAACTTGGGTATATTTAGTTCTTTGTTTTATATACAACTAATAAAAATCTCCAGAGGTAGAGTAGGTTGTTACAGGAAGTATAAAACTATATATTAACTTATTTCTAACTTTTGTGTTTAGTTCTGTTGAATTCTGTTGCCTTTTCTTTAATGTACAGAGCCACTGAAACACCTGTCTGCACAACTGTGATTTTAGACTTTAGAAGTTATGCATCTGAAAAAGAGAGTTACAACACAGGGACATAACACTGGGATATAATCTGCACTTGTTACTGTCATATTAAATTTAAAACCACATTTTTTCCTGAATCTGGGAGCTGAATCAATCAATATTGTTACTCTTAATACTGTGAGGAGCAAGGAAAATGTTTTTTGAGGGCTGACAACAAACGACTCATTTTGAATGAAGTATGATAATTAACTTATATTTAATTTCCAGCTGTTGAGTTATTAGTGCTTAAATAGTAACAAAATATATACATTTTAAACTACACAACTTAGAAGTGTCTGTAAATAATAGTATTCCTAGTTCAATAATAATGATTTTTGTTTAGCATTGTTAGTATTTTTTCCTATCTTGCAGGTTCTTGCAACAATGGAACAACTAGAAAAAGTCAGTAGTTTCCAGGAGTTTGTACAAATATTCAGCCAGTTTGGAAATGAAATGGTGGAGTTTGCCCATTTAACTGGAGATCGGCAAAATGTAAGTATTAATAAAAGGTTGTGAGAGGTGTTGCACAGCATCATCTTCATTTTATTATCAGGAAGATACAGGTTCCTCTGGAATGATTAAAGAAAACAAAACAATTGTTGGTGTCCTGTCTCTGGAACCGATCCTCTCCTTGCTCCACCCAAAGGACGTATTTTGATTTTAAGGCTCAGCCTGAGAAATATCACTGCGTTGTGTGACTTGCATATCTTCCAGAAGCCTGGATGTATGTTACTTGCATTGTCCTTTGGCTTCAGTCACTGTCTTTTGGCTCTAACTTTTCTGGCTCATTACTCTGCTAGAGAGTTTGTCTGTTGTTGCTTGACAGAAATATTTGACGTTTGCACATAGTGAAAGGAATTTATCGTTTTATAAAACTCCAGACATGAAATCGTTAGATTCTAATAAAGCATCTGCTTGGTGGCTTGTTAGAGTTTCTTTTTTTATTATTAAATGGGATATTTTTCTAGGTTTAGGTCAAAACCTTCTTACGTTAGAGCAATGAGTTTTAGTTCTCACATGCAGCTACTCTTTCAAAGCCTTTCATTCATGCCGGAAGCTTTTTTCCCTGCTACTTCCATGTAAATTAAAGGGTTTGCTGAGGCTTAAAACTTCTGCTGTGAGCTGTAGTTGCTTTCCCTTGATAATCCAATCCTCTCTTCAGAACTAAACCAGGGTTTGATATAAATATACAGAGTCCCTAATACCCAGCAAAATTCAGAATTCAGTTTGTATAAACAAATTGGCCAACATTATGTGTTTCCTTTTACTGTTGGTGTGTGCATTCTTGGTGTCAAAGCATTACCATTACTGGGAAAGCTACTTAAAATTAAAGGAAATACCTGCTTGGAAGTGAACTTTCTTTGGTTTTCCCTAAAGTACTTTTTCCCTGAAGCAGTTGTTCCTTTGAAAGGGAAATATGCATTATTAGGAAGTGGTACTCTTTTCAACTGTTTTGGATTTTCAGTGTTAACTGGTCTTCTGCTCTCCCCTCCTTGCCTTACTCTTTTGGAAAGAGTGCTACATTACCACTTTTCCAATAGTGTCAGGACTTTGTTGATACGTTCAGTTTACAATATGTAGGCTGCTATGTGGCACTACTAGTTTTGTGGGGAGGAAACATCCCTCATAGTATTTTTAAGTGTGCCATAAATTCTTGAGTGCCATCAGATTTATCAGAGTGTAATGTCACGATTTCAGAAATTAACTGTTTTCTTGTTTTGTTGGCTTGGTTTGGGGTTTTTTAATGTGATTTTGATCTTAAAAATTTTCAGTAGTTGCTAAATACAAACATTATAAAAATGTCAAAACAGCCTGTTGCTGTGATTTGGGTGTTCTTGTTAATCTAGGGTATATTAGGATTAATTACATCCTGTAAACCTTCAGCTGGTCCCATTCAGTTGCCTGTTTAACACTCACATAGCACTCAGCTGTCTTTGTGAGCAGTGAGAAGATCCTAGTTGTACCTTTTTAAGTTCTTCCCCTTGTTAGACCCCCTTGCATGTTGAGGGATTCTCTGAACTCTTCTGTTTTGATGAACTTTGCTGGGGGTATAGTTCAGTTTTGCAGGTGTATCCATCTTTCCCTGCAAAGTTCTTGGTAAGTTTCTGTACTCAGAGCAGAGAAATACGGAGGAATTGCTTTTTCAGCCCGTTAAGATTTTCTTTATTGCTGGTATGTAGCAAATATAATGCTCAAGTAGAAAAAAGATTTAGTTTACATTTCCTCCACTGCAGTACAATGAAAAGCAGGTGTTCTCTGTCTCTACCTTACCCTCCCCTCCATTTCAAAAAATACTTCTTGTCAGCTATTCTTTTCACCTCCTTTTTCTGTTTTATGAATAATGCTTTATGATAAAGGTATCAAAATTAGGAACAGTTTACATAACATGCTCTGTATCTTGGAGATCTTCCTTCTTTGAAGTCTGAATTGAATAGAGCCAAGAATAAATGCATAAATTAAAATCTGTCTGAAAAGTAAGTTCTAGATCATGAGTTAGGCTGAAAATAGCAGTTGTCAGAAAAATTAGGAAGCTTTCTCAACCAATTCACCTGCGAGAGAGTTTCCTTTTTCTGGTCTGACAAGCAGTTAATATTTTAGATACTGTGTAATATTTGGGTGTGGGTTTTTTTTTCCTTTTGATGTTTAGGATTTGAAGGATGAGAAGAAAAAGGCTAGAATGGCAGCATCTAGGGCTGTTCTTGAGAAGTGCACTATGATGCTCTTGACTGCTTCAAAGGTGAGTGAGTATGTGCACCCTTACACAACTTGGCTAAATCACAAAGCATGGCATCACCAGGAGAGCTGCCTCTCCTCTCTCAGCCCCACTTTAGATTTCATGCTAAAGAAGGGTGTAAGTTTAAAGAGTGAGGAGAATCTTTATATTCTGAGTAACAGTGTGAATTCTACTTAACAGCAGTTTAACAGAAAGAATTCACCATATTCTAACACATTCTTTAGACTTGCCTCAGCAGGAAGCATTCATTTCAATATACTGCATGTGTACGCTTTCATAATGGTTACTTTACTTTCTTTAAAAAGACTTGTCTGAGGCATCCGGACTGTGAATCTGCTCGTATTAACAAAGATGGAGTTTTTCATCGGATGAGGCTAGCTTTGGAACAGGTAATAGAAATTGTAACTGACTCTAGACCAAATGGAGAAAATGAAATGGCCCCCATCAGCATATATTCTGGCATCAAAGAATTCAAGGTAAGAGTAGAAATAATATTGTTTTCTCCAGCCAGTAAAGTACCTCTTAACTAGGATTTGGGGAGGGAAAAAAAAAGTGGTTTTAGATTTGAAATCATGGAGCTGCATCTCTTCAGCAGCATTGACTTAATAACTGTCCCAAAAAGTTAGAGAATCTGACAAGAGATGACTGTGATTTAATAGTCATTGCCAAAACACACCTCCTGATACTTGCCATCTCCTTTTGAATCAGTATGCATTCAGAACTCTAATGTTTTGTTGAGGTGATGCATTGACAGTAAATAAACTGAAGTATCAGGATCTGATCAGACCTTCATTAAAATAGTTGTTGTTTGAGAATTCTTGCTTTGTAATTGTTAGTGTTCTTAAAACTGCATGCAAAAATATTCATACAAACATTTAAAAGAGCAAACTGTCATTCAAAAGAAATTTTCTGAATTAAAATTGTATCCTGTAGCTCAGTTGACTTTTTTTCTTCATAAAAGCTTTTCTAAATTTCATACTCCATTAAGAACAGTTAATGAGCAACCATGGCTTACTGCTTTTGAGCCTGTCACTTTGATTCAGTTTATTTGTTTATCTATTTCCCCCCTTTAATTTAACTGAATTTTTTTGAGAGTGCTCCAGAGTATTCAATTTGCTACATACACATTTTTAGAAAACTACGTAAACTGGATTACATGGACGTGGAAGGATCAAACAAAATTGGAACACATACTTAATTTCTGAAACTTACTGAACTTAGAAACTTTTTATTGACAGCAGTAGAAAAATTATGTATTTGCTGTTATTCCTGATAAGGGGCTAATAACCTGGTGATTGCATTATCACTTTAAAAAAAAGACTCAAACCCCAAAGTGCAGGTCTGGACACAAGCAAGTTGTTGGATTACTCTGAAAATAAGGGAATGATTTTAAAAAGCACTAAGGAGGAAAACAAAATGTAAAATGATGGATCTGCTTTTTGCATTTGCGTCACAACTCAATCGTCACGTAAATTCTCAAGGAACCGATGTGCTTCTTTTTCAGAATAAGGTGGAAGGTCTCCGTGAAAATCTTTATTTTCTCTCAAAAGAGAACCTTTCAACAATGCTGGAAGTTATCCTGGAACATACAGAAGACTTCACAGACTCTGCCTATACCAGTCATGAGCACAGAGAACACATTTTGGAGCTGTCTAAACAGGCTAAAATGGAACTAGAGCAGCTGGTTTCAGTGTGGATGCAAGCTGTAAGAGCTTTTTAGCAAAGTAAATCTTTTCACCTCTACTTCGAAAAGAAATTGTTAATGCAGTCTTTCATCTGGTCTAGGAAGAGAGAACTGAGTATGTTCCTCACAGTGGGAGCAGATCAAGGAAGCCACAGTTTGTTCTGTGCTTCTGCAGGTTCCATATGTTCTGTCCTCCCCCTAACCCAGTGGTATTGCTTCATTGATTCTTTGGTGGCTAAATTAGGCTACTGATGGTAGTAGACTAATTTTAATGAAGATATGAGTGGAAACAAGGCAGTGAACAGAAGAATCATTGATAGTCTTAAACAGTGAGGTCTTTTGGTGGAGTAGTTCAGAGATTTCACTTGTCTTGATCCCATAGCAATGACCACAGTTTTGTTTCTTGTTTTCAACAGAATACTGAAAACAGTTAAACTACTGGAAAAGGAAACGTTCTAAAAAATTGACTAGTTTTTTTAATATTATGGAGAGAGGAGAGAAACAATAAGACAGGCTATTTTTGTTTGTCCTTTTTTACATGATTTAAATGATGGTAGCTTTTAGAGAAGGAGCATGTTAAGCCTGCCTCTGTCATTTGTCTTACTTGTTCTTGAAAATGATAGAAGATAAATGAAAAAGGGGAAGCGAAAGCAGAAATGGAAAATGCTGCTTCTGGTTTTGATGCTGACTTGCTTTCAGTCTTTCTCCTGGGGAGATGTATAGCACAAAATCTTATCAACGCTCTGAAATATGGCAGATGTGTCCTAGTATAGGGTATTTACTTAACTGAGTGTATTTCTTATGAGAAAGCATTTTTGTTCCTTTTTTCCTCTTTGAATCAGGTACTGCAGTCAGGTGTTTTTAATGCAGTAGTGCAGTTTGAAGGGCATATAAATCTTACTGATAATACAGACTATTGTTATGACAAACAAGACACATATAGAATATTAATTGCATAGACTCCCTTTAACTGTAGGAACTAAAACTTAGCTTGTGTTAGCTTGGTGTTGGTGGTTCGCCCTCATAGGCAGCTGTGTAAACACTGCTCAGCAATAACTAACACCATGTTGTCAGCACTACTTTTATCACAAATCCAAAGCAGCAGCATGCCAGATTTATAAAGAAAATTAATTCTATCCCAGCCAAAACCAGGACACTTGGGTATTTCTAAGCTGTATTACTGGCGGAAAATAATCACCTCTAAATAATTTACAGGCTACATTTCAAGTGATAGAAATGAGAGCCTAGTACAAGATTATGCATATATATGATCTGTGAAAATACTTGGGTGTGCACATGCGTGGTTATGCATTAAGTATTTTCATTAATAAATAACCCAGCCTAGCTGTGACTAAAGACGAAGTAGCAGATACAATAGTAACAGCTCAGTGAGGTGGATTTTTGGTTTCAGCTTGACAGCTTCATTGCAAGGTGAATGTTCTGAAGAACCATTTTATAATTCAACATAGAACATTTGGTGTAACATTTTAGGTACCACTTTATTCCAAAAGGGTGTTTATATTTAAAAAAAAAAAGCCTTAAATGCTTGTTTTTACTTTAGGATGGTCAGGCAGAAGATTTCTGGCAGTCGTCAAGGTTAAGGAAACCCTTTTCCTGAAAAAAGCTCAGTGAGGTTTAGAAATAAATTCCTGTTGAACAGAAGCAGTCAATTAGATTGCATCACTATTGGTTTTGGATTTAATTTGGTGATAAATGTTTCTATAAAAGAATTTTTCGAGTCGAATATGCACAGGATGCGCAAGTGAAAGCATTTCATCTAGAAAGAAAAGGCTGTCTTCTAAAGCTTCTTGAACTAATGACACATGATGTGAAGGTGGGCTTTTCTGGGTTTTTTGTGTAATGTCTTCTTGGTTTCTTTCTTTGGTTTGTAGCAAAACCAAAAGACAAAGGATCTCATGGAAGACTTGGAAGTAGCCATTTTAAAAACGTGCCAGTGCATGAATGAACTTAAAAGAGAGGTAAGTGCAGCTTAAGCAAGATAAGCTGAATAAAAGTTTGAATTTCTTACTTTTTATACGTGAAGTTGTAAAATGGGATCCTATACCCAAGAAGACTAATATCTGTTTGTAGACAAGAGTAACCAAATCAGAATTACATCAGGGAGCTAGTACCATCTTTGTCCTTACTTACTAGAAACCTGTTGGATGCATAGGCTCATTGCTAACCCACAAAAAAAGAACTGTTTGGAAATAAGTATTATGTATGTAATCATTAGTTTAAATGTAAAGGCAAACTTCCCTTGGGGATACATACATCACTCTTTGTAAATACATTTTCTTGTAGTATGTGCCTAAATTAATAAATTACATTTGCAGTTTATTTGTACTTAACCTGTCCTATTGATTTCCTTAGCAGAAATACGTTATGACAGTGCCTTATAGTCTGTTATTTTTTTCTCAGCAGTTGGCAGCTGTGTGTGTGTCTGTGGTAAATCATTATTCTTTTCCTAAGTGCAGGTATGCTGAGGTCAGCTTGCATACACACATGGAATAGAATCACAGAATCACAGAATGACTAGGTTGGAAGAGACCTACAAGATCATCTAGTCCAACCCATGCCCTAACACCTCAACTAAACCATGGCACTGAGCACCACATCCAATTTCTTTTTAAACACATCTAGGGATGGTGACTCCGCCACCTCCCTGGGTAGACCATTCCAGTACTTTATCACTCTTCCTGTAAAAAACTTTTTCCTAATATCCAACCTGTATTTTCCTTGGCACAGCTTGAAACTGTGTCCTCTTGTTCTGTCAGTTGTTGCCTCGAGAAAGAGACCAACCCCCACCTGACTACAACCACCTTTCAGGAAGCTGTAGAGAGTGATAAGGTCACCTCTGAGTCTCCTTTTCTCCAGGCTGAACAGCCCCAGCTCCCTCAGTCATTCCTCACAGGGCTTGTGTTCCAAGCCCCTCACCAGCCTTGTCACCCTCCTCTGGACACGCTCAAGCGTCTCCACGTCCTTCCTGTACTGAGGGGCCCAGAACTGGACACAGCACTCGAGGTGCGGCCTCACCAGTGCCGAGTACAGGGGAAGAATGACTTCCCTGGTCCTGCTGGCCACGCTATTCCTGATACAGGCCAGGATGCCGTTGGCCTTCTTGGCCACCTGGGCACACTGCTGGCTCATGTTCAGTCGGCTGTCGACCAGTACCCCCAGGTCCCTTTCTGCCTGGGCACTGTCCAGCCACTCTGTCCCCAGCTGCCTCATTTGGTACATGGGATGGACTGCGCTTGATGCTCAGGGTCTTCACCCTTCCTATTAAGGATAGCATTGTTGCCTTGTCTGTTCCAGAGAATCGAAGCAAATACAGAATCTGGTTCCTGGCAGCTTCATAAATATTTGCACATTATTCAGCTATCTTTTCAACTGCTTCAAACTGCTGTTCTTTTAAAACAGATGGAGAAATGAAGATTAAGAGCAGTGAGAGTTTCAACATAGAGCAGTGCAAAGATGTTAGAGAAGCGTGGGGAACTTGCTTAGGCTGAGCTGTCGGCTGCTGTAACTGGAAAACCTCAACTACTCAAAAAATTATGCTCCCCTTTTTTACCATAGGCAAAATGAGAAATTTTATCTTCTGGACTATAGTTCCTGCAGCTGTCCTCAAGATTTGAACAGTGCTTTCAATCTGTTTCAGTTCAGTTGTGCTTCTGCTGTCGGGCAGAGTGTTGGGCTCCAGAAAGTGGAGGATACCTAATTTTTGCACTTTGATTTTGTGCTGGTTTGTAATTTGGTCACCATTATGGAGGAAAAGAGTAGCAGAGCTTTTCCAAAGTGGCATTCAGCTGCTTTAACTGTCAGATTATCCTTTTTGAGTAACATTGTTCCCAGGTGCTGAATGAGGTGGAGGAATTCCCAGTCAAATTAGGATGTGACTATGTAATTGCATAGATCATAAAGCCACAGGTGGCTGGAAGATGGTGTGTGAAAGAAAGGATTCATGCTCTTATAAGTAAGTTCAGAGAATTATGTCATTTTTGTTGTTCCCTGTGTAGTGATTGAATTGATCCCAGAGTGGCCATGCTTCTGTACGTGGCTGAGGGCTGTCCTGTCAGCCTGACTTGGGGTGCTGCGGTGTATCAGTCAGCAACCAGGATTTCTACTGGTAAAATTCAAATATGGTGACTCTAATGAAAATGTTTTTGAGAGCCTGAGTGGCTGAGAACAAAAGACAGCCTTGTTAAAGTAGTTCTCACCAGTCTCTCTCTTTTTATGGAAGAAACAAAAGTTATATTCCTTTCTTGAGATGATTTTACTGCTAATGATCAGAGACAGCATTAAGTAGAAGTATATTTCTATTTCAG
Organism: Eulacestoma nigropectus; assembly: GCA_013397775.1. Classification (NCBI taxonomy): domain Eukaryota; kingdom Metazoa; phylum Chordata; class Aves; order Passeriformes; genus Eulacestoma; species Eulacestoma nigropectus. The sequence continues at coordinate 72,482 of VZTE01005844.1, read as the reverse complement.
ATCAGGATGAAAAGAATCTCTAATGAAAAGGTAATCTCTATGTAGTCTATATATAAATGAGAATTGCCGGTTCCTACTGCAATATTACAAGCCTTTCAGATATCCTTTTTTCAGAGCTGGCTTCATTTCTGGGATTAGTGATCTCTGCTAATTTTTAATGCCCTGTGAGCAGCTTTATATAAATAGTTTATAACAGGTTGTCATAGCTGGTTTTTCCCTTCTAAAAAACAATTGTAGCAGGTTTTGTGGCAATAATTCAGTTGTCTTGTCTTTTGTGAAATTAAAAAACAAATCCAGAAGACCTTGATTCTGGATGCACAGGAAGTACTGCCAGAGGAAAGGGGTAATAATAGACTCCAGTTGAATAAAAATCCCAATATACCATTCCAGTAAAACACTCTTCTCTACAGAGTGAGTTCCAAGCTCATTGCATTCATAAGAGGTGGGAAAATGCTTTCTCGTAAATGCTGAGTTTGTTCTGTGCTCAGTGTAGTCTAGCAAAGTGAGTGCAGTATTACAAGACTTACAATAGTCCTATGAGCATACTCTGCTATTTCTAAAGAGGTTACTACTTTGGTTTTACCAATGTTCTTAAGATGGGGCTGGTTGTAGGGTGCAGGTAAACCTAGTGACTAGTTACTAGTACTAGCAGCAGCTGTCACTGATAGCTGTTGTCAACCAGAGTCCTTCACAGCACAGTTTCTGAGTGTGTGTCTGGATTTAGGGATGCGTTTAAATGAGAAGCTTCGCCTTGCTTGTTGGGAGTGTAGGGAGACTTAGATTTCTTCAAGACCCATCTCCTTGTAGAAAAGGTGCTGCTTTATACCTTCCTAAGGCTGTCACAAGCTGATTATATTCAAGCTTTTCATTGCATCACTGATAATTCAAATTTCTAATATATTAAAAATTCAGATTTGTGTGGCTTCAGTCTGATTCACACAGTTTAATGTGTGTTCTTTATGAGAAGTAGAGTGGCCGTTGGGCTTTGCTTATGCTGAACTTGGTGACACACAGATTAATGCACCTGGTTTTTCCCCAGCTATAACATAATCAGAAAGCAGTGGTGTGATAACTTCATGGCCTCATTTTACCCAGCTGCTCTTTTGTTTCTCTCCATATTTGGTTGTGGAGTTGGTTTTTCTTGTTTGGGGGGGGGTTTTTGGCTTTTTTTTTTTTTTTTTGGGGGTTTTTTTTTTTTTTTTTTTT
>VZTE01005844.1:50919-71237 GCA_013397775.1 Eulacestoma nigropectus | reverse complement strand
TTTGGCTTTTTTTTTTATTGTAGTGGATTTTATCTTTGTACTTGGAACAGTAATTGAAGAAATAAAACTCCATATAATAAGTAAGCTGTGTATGAGCTTTCATGGCAGTAAAGTTTTTGCTTCTTGAAAAATCAATCTGTCTCTTAGGCTTGTTTGGCTTGGTACTGGATACATTTTCTTTTCCCTTCCATGGTTTATCTCTCCTTCTTTTAATGCTATTCAAGGTCCACAGTGCAGCAACATCTCTGGCAGCAGATCTTCTAAAATACCATACAGATCATATGGTTCTCAAAGCATTAAAAATCACAGGAGTAGAAGGAAATCTTGAAGCTGTAGCAGAATATACTTGCAAGCTATCAGAGCAGAAAGAACAGCTTGTTGAGGTGAGTTCACAGCTGTTTTCATTGTGTAGGACATTTAGAAAATGAGTGGCTGGATTTGTATAAATCTGTTCTTCAGGAAGGCTTTTGGTCTGCGTTTTTGCAATTTTTATTCCTAGTATGCTGTTGAATCTTGTATTGTTCTTGGCAGGGTCTGAGCCAGAGATGTCACTGTGTCATGCAAGTGTTGTAGAAGGGATATATATTTGTGCCTTCTCCTCATGGATATAGACTCAATCTGTATGTAGACATTTGGCCTAAAATATTAATTAAAAAGTAAGTTTCTGGATCCAAGAAGAGATGATAACCCTTCTCTTTCAAGCATCAGGCATCCAGCAATAGCTGAATCCAGGTATACAAGAATGCTGGAGATACAGTTAAGTTTCTTAATGCAGTGAGTTTGATTTTTTGAAGATTAGTCAAGAGGGCCACTGAAAATCTTTCTTCCTTTGTGAAAAGCAGTGTGTGGAGGGAATGTCAGCCACGCGTACCTTGTTGCTGTCTTGTCTCACAGATGAGCAGATGTACCTATGCCAGCAGGAGACGTACAAATATAGATCACTTCAATGTGAAACATGGTGATGCCAGCAGCTGTACTTGCGTGGTATCTAATACTCATTTCTAAAAAATTATGATATGCAGGGCTTGGGGATTCATCCTGGAGGTATGAATATGCAGAAGCAACACCCTTGAACTTCCAGGATTGGCAGAACAATACTTTGAATTTTTAATTTCAGCTTTAATGTCCCCTTGATCTGTGACTGTTTAGTGTTCCAGTGAGACACTACATGAGATTAAATAGTGCTTGCATGTGAGACCTTATAGCATTTCTGATGATGGACAGTGCAATAAGTTTCATACGTGCTGTCTCTATCTTACAAATTCCTTTTGATCTGAAAACTTCCATGTTCCTTCTCGACCCAAGTTCACTCTTAATCTTACTTAAAAAAAAAAAGGAAACAGTATTACTACCCTAAACTAATTTGACACTGATTTGCTTAAATAATTCAGTCCCCTGGATGATGAAAGCCTAAATTTTCCACATGGTTGCTAATTGCTGAATAAGCCTGTTCTGGTGAAGTTATTTATGCTACAATTTTTCCAAGTTCTATATGTGCGTATTTACTTTCAGTTTTATTCAGTTATAAATATGTGAAATTGTTTTTGTTTTACTTTAATTTGGTTATTAAGACTTCCGGTTCTCTTGGTGGTTTTCCACACCTTTCAAGTCAGGATTTAGCCCCATTTTTATTGTTAATTCTCCCTAAGAAGCACCCAGCTGTGAAGTCCCCAGTAAATTTCTGAAAGGACTATCAATAACTTTGTGTTTGTTGGTGTGTATTTTTGTATGTACCTTTTCTCACTACTAATAATTGCACATTTTTTATGATTCTTTTCATATTTTTACAAATAATTCAGATGTGTCGCTTATTGAGGCATGTTTCTGGAACTGAGCCCCTTGAGATTACTTGCATACATGCAGAAGATACCTTTCAGGTCACTGGCCCACAGGTATGTTTGGCTTTTAACTGGCCTCTTCTACTGCACATAAATCAATAAAAATTACTTGTGTGAATTTTTAGGAGACCTAATGATGACCTGTTCAAAGCATTCATTCCTAAGAAGGAATTACGCACTAATGCTGGGTGGTAGCTAAAAGAATGCACAAGAAAGATCATCAAGCCTGCAAATGTCAGATGAATACACTACAAAGACATAATAGTAGCAGTCTAATTTTGTGTTTTGCCTATGGAGGCATTTGTGAGTTCATGTGGAACGCTATGTACTAGGACTTACAATAGCAAATGCTTTGTTCTCTGTCCAGATAATTTCTGCTGCAGAAACCCTGGCATTACATCCATCTAGCAAGATTGCAAAAGAAAATCTTGAGGTGTTCTGCGAGGCCTGGGAGTCTCAACTGAGTGACATGTCTTTGTTGTTAAGAGAAATCAACGATGTGTTTGAAGGAAGAAGAGGTAAGAATGCTGTGTAGAAATAGAAAAACGTAACTTCAAATCTTTAAAATTTTAAGTGTGATTTAGGAAATTCTCTTTTCTTAAGAGTGGAGTGCAGTAAACAGTTCCACATCCCGTGGGATCTAGGTAGTAATACACAGATATGTTGGGTTTGTATAGATGTCAAATCAGGCTGCTTTTTGGATCTTTTCAAATAAAAGCAGCCAAATATTTAAAGGCCTGATTTACGTAAGATTAGCTATGTTGAATTTTCTGCACTGGGATTAGTTCTAGCAAAATCAAGTGGAACTGTTCAAAGAACACGAAAGTGTTAGACACAGCTCTTTGCCAGCAGTGTCCAAATACAAGGGGTGTAGGGCTTTCACCCACCCTTTGTTTTATCTAGGACATATCATCAATTCATGACAGTCAAGATACAACTTGAATTGTGACACGTGTAATTAATGTCCTGTATTTGTGGAAAATACATATATACATATATATTCTATACTGTCAGCTTGCCTTGTATTCACTTCATAATGTAGTGAATGTAGTTGTTTGATTTTTAAACTGCTGTCCTTTCTCCTGGATGGAATTTCTGGCGACTCTGCACAATCTTGGGATATTTTCTCTGGTTGGTAAGTTTATTGGTATTTGTACAACATGTAGAAGAAAAGCTTGGAATCTTAAGGAAAAAAAAAAATCTGTGTCTACTTCTAGCATAGGGTAATTTACCTTTAAAATGGAAAGCATTTTGGTTTTCATTTTCATACCACATAATTTTCTTTCAGATTACATCTTTAGTGTAGCCTGTCATACTTCTTACAGCTGCGTGTTTGTTTCAGTCTTTAAGGTATAATTGCATACAGATAGAATGTAATATATAATAATACTGAATGTCTTGTATTTTTAAGAAAATCGCTCAGGTTTAAAAGCTTAGATTTAGCTAAACACGGGCACTTAATTTTTTGTATCTACGATACAGAAGAAGTAAATCCTTATTCAGGTTAAATGACACTTTATCAATGATACAATACTTCATCTTGCTATTGAGACCTTTTTTTAATTTTTAGACTTTATTTTGTCGTTTAACTTTCTGTTCTTGATTTTTTTTGTCTTTACTGCCAGCATTTTGAGCGCAGTAGCCACCAATCACGGGGTGTAATATCTTAAATTGTTGCTGCTGGTTGCTAAATGAGTCTGTGCCTGGGCCTCAAGGCTTGTAAAAGAAAACATATGTTGAAATTCTGAGTGGGTTTACAATAATTGTGTGCAGAGCAGGTTATTGGGAGTTTGAGACATTTGAGAAAAACATGATTGTTATCCCAGTTGTTCTTCCACCTTGGTCTGGAATACCACAAAAATACGTGCAGCAATCAGAGATCCTGTTTATGGGCCTTTTAACTTTCAGCAGATTTTTTGGTTTTGTTTGTTTTGGGAGCCAGGGACATACTCACTTTCCTTAAAGAGAGTATTTTATAAAATGAAACTTAAATTATGTTATTACACTGTTGTTAATGTGTTAGAATAAATTTGGAATCTTTAGGGCTGATCATGCAGATTCTGATTTTTTTCATATTCATACAGTGGTCTAGCAGGGTTGAATGATAACCTTTTTATATTTATATCTATCTGTGCGTGTGTGCATATATATATATATATATATAAATGTATTTAAAAATATTACGATGAGAATGCCCAGCCTCCTCTTTAGTTAATAACTTTCTCTTGGGGCTGCTGATGGCAGATAACACATTTTCCATAAGTGGTATTTTCCACTTTCTTTAAAGCATCATTTCACAAGGGCAACCCAGTGTCCTTGCTTGAAGGAGGGCAAGGAGAATGGGTAGGTGTTGCTGAGCAGGTTGGAGGCCGTCACGTGTGATGCAGTGAAGACTGCTCTTGTTTGGCATAACCACACAAGTGTGTTCTTGTCAGTGTCTCTGATTTCCTCAGTCTTTCTTTCAGCATAAAATGTTCTGATACCACTGCTGACTGGTAAGATACTAAGCACAGCTTGTGTTCTCTCTGTGGCCTTGGCTGCATTAGGTCTCGTTTTGCCAAAACAATGTTAAGCAATCTCCGTTTTCCTTATCTCATGGCCCAGCCTAGTAAGAGACTTTCCTCTGAATCTGGATTGTTTCATAGTAGCAACCAATTATCTGCTTAGAAGTAACTTGGTCCCTTATGTCCACCTGTCTTCTACAAAGTTTTCCTTTGTATTGTGGGCTAATCTGGTTTTGTTTGCTTGTTTTCTCTTGTTGGACTTCAGAGTGACTCTTGCCATTAAAAAACAAAAAAGAGAGGGGAAAAATCTCCCCCAAATACCCCATCTTTTTGCTACGAGAAAATACCCTGAAGTTAACCTTGTCACATTTTTCTTCTCCGAGAAAACACAACTAGTGAGCCAGTAAATAAATGAAACTAACATATTTATTTGCTAAGAGATTATAGGAGTGGCATTTACAAAACTTTTGCCTCCACACCCAATGAAGTTTCACAATATTTGATAAGACTTTATTCTTCTCGTAATTCATGATACTTGTCTTAATGTGAGGTTGGTAAAAGTGTCTTTATTTTACAGACTAAAATGTATCAAGTGCTTTATTCCTAGTAAAATTGTGACTGTATGTAACAAGAGATAGAATTATAGTAAGAGGTATATTTTTTTTTTCTCCTCAGTTTAAAAACTTGTATTTTTGTACTACCGATTTAAATGTTTGGCTTTGTTAGAGAGTTCAGAATACAGCTTAAGATGCAAAAATTGAATGGTAACTAAATGTGCTGGACACATCAAATAAAAGAAGCATTTTTCGGATTACACTAGATTCACATTGTTTATACTCATTTCTTTATTTTTACAAGCAATTGAGTAGCTCCTTATCCAGTGTTTTTTTCATAACGGCAAATGAGGTATTTCTCATGCTGAGGTTCCAAATGCACATGGGAGGAGCTGGATTTAGCTTGAAAGTGAAGCAATATTTTACTCAATTTTAATGAAATTGTACCAGAACGTACCCAAATTGAAAGGAGCTTGTTTTGGGGAGCAAGATTCACAGGCATGGTGGGGTGGGGGAAGTTGGTGAGCACACCACAGCCCAGTAACCCTCATGTTTATTTTGGAAATATTCCTGTGCTATGCAGAACTGTACAGCATGGTAGAGTTGTCGTTCTTTTGCTCAATCCTGAACCACTTTTTAATCCAGTGGTGAGGAGGCCCGTTCTCCACAATGTTGGTGTGTCCAGGCTGGGATGAGGAGAGTGATGGGCTCCTCAAGAGGGTGGCTCCCACCGGGTATAGGAAGTTTGGTTCTGCCCACAGAGAGATTGTTTGGTTCATTTCCGTTTGATGCCGAACTCTGAGGCTCTTGCACTTTGAGCTGGACCACCTGACGAAAGTACCTCTCATCGATCCAAGCTGCTGGATGTCAGCCAGTCTCTTTTTTCTAATGTTTTGGTTTGAACATGCTGGAGAACAATGTAAATAAATAATCCTCTGATTTGCTCCCTGATATCTTGGGTCAGAAGTGAGAGAATGGTTTCTGAAGATAACATACTTTTCTGCCCTCCTCTTTAGTTTTGCCCAGTTGATATGAGAGGAGTTAAATGACCGTGATGTTTTTTGATGGGCTGTAGTTGTTGAATAGGTGATACAGATCAGAACTTCAGAATTAGGAAGCTCAAATTCTGGAAAGAAGAGTGAAGCAGGCATGCTGCCATACTCTCAGAGAAGAAGTGGCATCAAAAGGAGGACTTAAAAGTTGAAATAGGGGCATTATGGAGGAAAAAACATGATTGGAACTCGTAGAAAGCAGAAAATTGGAAGATAAAAGAGAATGAAATCATGAAAAGTAATTTTAAGTGAAAAAATAAAAAAAGGAAAAATGTGTTAAAGAAAACACATTAGGAAAAACAAAGGCAGAGTCAAATAAAAAGATGATAATGTGAAAAAAGCATCTTGATATAATAGCAAAGATCTGACACACAAACTAAGGAAATTAAAAAGCTAAAAAACTATATATGTATATTCTGTTAATGGAATCAAATAAAAGTTGCATGATTACACTGATGGAATTAAGTATTTTCTGATTAAGTAGGATTATCTCTGACCTGAGTTGATCTGCTCTTTTGAAAGGTCTAGTATCTGTGGGTCCGGTGAAGTGTGGTTTTTGTGTGCATATTTTGTGGTCTTCAGGGTTTTTTAAAATGTTCCAAGAAATAAATAGTTAGATCTTTCTTCTCTCTGAATATGGTGAGCAGCTAAACCTTACAAAGCCACATAATGAGAATTACTAGAAGAGCAAAGGCAATTTTTTTTTCTTCTTACTTCTGTTTGCCACCACTTTCCACTTGGTTTCCATTAATTCTGAATGCCTGCTTTGTGTGTGCAAGTACTGTGTCATTGCAATAAGCATTTCTATTCCATTTGTTATGTCAAAGCTTTTTGTGTTTGAACTTTTTAACAAGGCACAACAAGTTTTTGCATAGCTCCAAGGAGGTCTTTTATGCTGCAGCATTTTAAAATTGCAAGTTAGCTTTTGTTCTTGGTATGTCTTACATGCCCTTTAGCTGATGTTTTGATGTATAGGATGTTGTAAATGACTTCTCATAATTTGTATCAGTCTTTAAGGAGAAATCTTGCTTGGATTCATGTTTGGGCAATTAATATCTCTGCGTTCTGAAAAAAAACCCAGTTATGCAACTTGTGCCCTGTTAGCTCATTCATCTTTTGCAAAACTGGGTAGGGAAAGGAAAAGGTGATCTTAGAAAGGAAGGTTACATTTTTCGTATTTTTCAAGAGGGTTGAAGGACACTTGTTTGTGTCCTAAAATTTTAGGAGTCAGTTGCCTAGACACAGAGATTATGATCTTCCTGTCATGTCAGGAGATAAAGGGCATGCTTTCAAAAAATCCTGAATGCACAAAATAACTGTCTTCTGAGGACTCAGAATGAAATTTCTCTAGGAGGTGATAAAAGAGGAGGAATTAGCAATTGTAGAGGGGTTTGTTGCTTGTCCTTCGTTGCAATGCATCCTCTCTATGTAAACCTGCACTGACATCCATTGTAGTAGCCTTTGGGTTTTGGCTGGTGGGGTGGGGTTTTTTTTTGTTTCTGGGCTTTTTGGTAATACCATTTTCTTACAAGCTCTTAAGGTTTTTACTTATTTTAATTTGGTTTAGCAGACTTTCGTCTCCTGAATCTGTTGTAATAAATGCAAGTCTTCACGGACCGTTACGTCTTCTGGGAATTGAAATTCTAATCTTAGGCCCAGGCACTGTTTCTTCTTAAAAATAAAGTCTTCTTATCAACTTTTAGGTAACACCCAAAGCAGATCTTTTCTTTCTTAATTTGTTTTGCTCAGGCTTGGAATACTGTAGGCTCCTGGCGATACAAGAAACAATACAATAAGCGTGTAAAATGCTGTTGAACTTTCTACTTTATAAAATACAGCGCACATGGGATACGTATAGTACAGTACAACATGAGAGTTTTATTTGCATTACTTAGGAAAACCTGCCTAGGTATTTCTCACTAGTGGCACTGTCGACTCCAAATTTCAGACCATCCAACCCATGCCAAGAAAAGCCATACATGGAGCTGCAATTTTATGTTCTGTATTTTAAGCAAAAAATGAGTGCATGTAGCTAGTGAGTCATTGGAGAGTGTTGCTTTACTTCCTTGTGAAATACATTCAAGGGAATAGAAATATTACTGAAGGAAATTGTTCAGAGAAGCTTTCTTAATTGCCAGTTGCTGGGAGCTAAAATCAGAGCAGTACAGAGCTCTTGGCCTGTCTCTGAAAGCATGAGACAGAGGATCTTCTGCAGTATTCAGAGAGGAGGAATTAAGGTAAGTCATTTGCTTTTATAGTACTGCAATTTAAGGAAGGATGAAGTAAGGCATTTGATCCCACTGATGAAAATCTGCATACAAATTTCGGTATAAACCTGTGTGTTCTTCATAGGAGAGAAGCGTGTCTACCTATCACTGCCCAGACCAGGGGTAAGTTGCTTTTGGGTTTGTTGTGTTTACCTTGTGTCTGCTGTTCTCTTTGACTTCCTTGCCTGTCACAACTTGATAGAGACATAGCAATATCTTGGTAACATACATCTGACTGGATGGCTGACAGTAAAATATCAAAGTTTGTCAGTTTATTAAATGAATAAAAAACAGACTGAAGACTAAGGTAACTAGTTATGTAACATGCTTTAATCACTCTGATTGTATATAAACTTTGAATTTCCATTCATTAATTTTTACCACATACTCTACTGTCATGCTATAGAATAAAGTGCATTGTTGGTATTAAAACAGTAGAAATATCCTGCAATATACTGAAAACTAAAAGAAAAAATAAATCATATTACCAAGATTTAACATTGTAGCCTGAGCTAACTTATTTGGAACAAAGGGTCATGTTCGAGCCTGTTGTAGGCTCTTTAAATAACGGGTTCTTGTTTCCTTCCTTGATCTTAAGTGTGTTTAATGTAGAGAAAAAAGTTACACCAAATATCCAGTTTTTAAGTGTGAGGTATTTAATGTCCTTAGCTGATTATAATTGATATTACTCTGTTTCTGAGAGCGTCTGTGTGTTAGGAAGCCTCCTAAACCTTGTTAGTGCCATGTAATCAGTCATTTGATTCACTTGCTATGAATTGAATCTTTTCATGGGTAGGAAAAAGGGAAAGAATGATCTTAAAAGCTACAGTAAGTTCTAGTTTGTTTCTTTCTCTCCTTGCTTTCTTTCCTTAACCTGTACTGTTGAGGAATTTGGGTTTGAAATGCTCCTGTCTCCATGTCTTCTGTTGTGCAATTCTACAGCTTCAAACATGATACTAATTCTGACCCTTAGTGAAAAGAGAGAAGCTGTATAAATCCAATATTTATAAAAAAGCTTTATAAATCCAGTCTGCAAATTTAAATATAATATGTTAGGCTGCATGAGAATGGGTGAATTTCACAGTTATGAAACTAAATATTGAAACTTTTGACAGGGTTTCTGTCCCTTACCAGTTTGACTAAGACACATAGCTTCTGGACTTTATAATTTAGAGATTAGATGTTTGAAGTCAGAGTCCCACTTATGCATTTGTATGTTTTTTAAAACATACAAATGCTTAAGTGTATATCTTTGTATGTTTTTTAAAATACTTCAGTAAAACTTTGTGCCCAGCATTTAAACAGTTCTGCTTTGTTTTTGTTTGAAAGGTTGCTGCCTTCTTTTTGAGTTTTGCAAGATACTTACCATTGTGAAAAGTTACAAATACACAGTTTGAAAGTGGACAGGAAATAAGAGATTGCATCCACAGGACACCAGGGTTTCTTCACAGAGTAATTTCTTTGCCTAACTGATGCGCTGAGCTTTAGAACTGCCTCTCTTCCCCGTGCTGCTCATCTCAGCAGAGCCTCTCCTCCCCCTACTGCCACCACACATCTGCTGTGCCTGGCTGACGCCCACACTGTCTCTGCACAGAGGCCACACTGTTCCTGCCGATCTAATTAGATTACATATTTTGTTACATCTGTTTAATTGCCACTGTGCTGTTTACTGGTAATGAGTGGCACCCTAGACCATGCTGTAGGTGAGGACCAGAGCAGCAGTGATGATTCATGTGTGTGCTTAATGCATGGGTATATTTTTTCTCTATAGCATTAAGTGTCAAATCATGTTTTTAAAGCACAATAACCTATCTACTGATCTGACTTTTAACAATAGTACTATTGAAATAATACAAGTGAACACTAGAGTGGAGAAAACTGCAAAAACATTCTGAGGTTTCTTTAGTTATTTATGAATCGAAAAACTTATTTGTTGTAACCAGTGCTGGTTTTCTTGAATACCCTTCACTCTGCAGCTTAAATATTTGCCAGACCTTCTAGACCAAAGTTTGTGTTTACAAGCAAATCTAGTTTGGTTTTGTCTTCCTTTCTTCTTTTAAGACACAGTCTTAAAAACAGCATTTCTTAAATTGCATCTCTAATATGCAATATAGTCAAACTTAAATCACAATTAGGAGTATCAGTTCTTACCCTTTGTGCTAAATCTTTGGATATGAGATCAGCATTTCTAATACATATGCAGAATTAAAGTGTCTAATCTGGGTAGACATTCATAAGATTCAGAATATTTAAACATTTTGAGATGGGAAAAAAGAAATGGCATGAAAGCTAAATTGAGCAACAAATTGCACTAGGAACTTCAGTATGAGTGCTTTTACTCAGACTCTTGAAGTGAGAGATGGAGATGGCACCTGAATCTCATTTCTCATGCTGTTCACAATGAACAGTGTTGTTTCTTGTTTATTTTTTCCCCTGCAGGCATTACTGAGCCTAATTTGCCCAAGTACTCCCACTAATGAATAGCAGCAGCTTTTTTCAGAGTCTCAGACAAGGCTCTCAGTTGGGCACTGAGATCATCCAGCTTCCTCCTGTGCCTCACACCTCTCCAAGTTGCGACACCAACTTTGTACTTGCCATTCCTCTGCAGTCCAGTGGTTTCTGAATGTGGACTGTGGCTCCCACATCCGGTGGTTTTGCTGTGTTTGCACAGTGACAGCACTAGTACACGAAATTAAAGGCAAGAATGGCAAATTATTGTGAAGTAAGTGATGGGTTACTGCATAAGTGTGTCATGCAGTTGGCAAGCACTGCCTTACCAGGTAGTCCACTCCCATGAGTACCACTAGTTATTGTATAATATGAGCCAATATTTGGCTTGCAGCCAGACTGGTCTTTTGGATAGTTCATTATTTAAATAAAAGAAGGAAACCCATGAAAAGATCATAGTGTCAGTATTTGTTTACAAATTTTTTTTACAACGTATTACAAAGTATTTTGCCTCTACAAAGTGACACAGAATCATGGGCTGCATCCTCACAGCAGCATTCGTAAGGGTTGTAGCCCACATCAGCTTGCTGTTAGCCAAATCAGCGTCGTCGTTATATCAGTATCATCAGTGATAGAAAAAGCAGTACAGGAGTACTTGGTTAAGACTGTTTAGTTCTGAGTATTATTGAGGATTTACAGGGTAAAGGGAAGAGACTGTACTGCATTAGAAAGTGGAGTCTGAGAACTGTGGAAGAGGTCTTGTCTTTGAAATTTTGGGGCATCGGCACCTGCCATTTCAGGACAGATAGATCAGAACAGGTTCTCAGTTTCACTTGAACCTCTGGAACTCTCCTGCAAAGTCTTTCTCTGAATATAGAGCTACCTCTTTAAGATTTGCTAGTAAAATGATTACCAATTCCTTTTATTTAAAAATATTATTTTTTGTTTGAAACAGAAGCATAATGCAAATCTGAAAGCATTAAAGCCAGTCAAACTAGATACTGAGGTAAGATGCCATCATTTTAGTAAAAAAACTCCTTTCATATTTTTATCTTGTCAGAAGAATGTGGTTTTAAGTTCCATAAATATGGTTACTGTTTACAGGAACAGGCGAAAATTGCAAAACTTGGATTAGAATTGCATCTGCTAACATCTGATGTGGATTCTGAGACAGAGAAATGGGAGGATCAGGACAATGAGATTGTGCAACATGGGCAAGGCATGTCAAGTATGGCCTACTCCATGTATTTATTTACCAGGTAATTACACTGCACACGGCACATTTTGGTGGGAAAAAGAGGATTAACAGTGTTTATAAGAAAAAACAAATTTTCATTTTAAGAGCATAATAGTTGGAACCCATTTAGAAAGGAACTTGATTCTGTCCTTAGGCTTTATAAATTTTTGTAAATTTCTAAGCTGTTTAAAAACCCCCTAGTTTTAAACCCCCTTTTATTTTTAAAGGGCTAAACACTTGTTTTATTGGAGGGCATCTATTTAAATATCTCTTGGTTACGGAAAACATTTTAAGAAGTATGTTCATAAATACTTTGAAAATTAAGGGAATTAAAGCACAAGTATGTACCTGTGGATGAGATATAACTGTAGATGAGAATTACTACTGATCCTTGCTGTACTGAAGAGTGTTGTTCTGAAACTTGACTGTGCAGTGTCAGCTTTCTTACTTGAAGAATGTAGGTTTGCTTGGGTTTTTTTTACCAGAGTTGAGATTTTTTTGTTAGCTACGAGTCCAATAATACTCAGTATGCCAGAGACGTGGATTTCTATTCTTGTTCAGCTTGTGAGAACTGAGCCATTGTTAATTCCCCAACAATGCTGTAGCTACTGAGGTGCTTCTGTAATATTTTTAAATGCAGTTCCTGTAGGTAGTCATTATTGTGTCTAGTATCTTCCAAAAGACTGATGTTTACAGTTCAGTGGTGTGAACTGTAAGATGTTCAGTGGTGAGACTACAATTTTTGTAAGTAGCATATAAATAAGCATATAAGCTTATAAGTAGCAAATAATCTGCAGTCTGTAAATGGCATATCTTCTGCTTATGTTATTTCCCACAGAGGAGAAGGACTTCTGAAAACTACTCAAGATTTATTTCATCAGGCAGAGGTAATGTATTTTTAACAAAACAGGACACAGACACTCTGTGTGAAGCCACATTGGAATTTCAGTGTCTGATTCCTTACACATAAGTACAGTGTACCGTGAATTGACTGGCAGCTGTAGATTTTGAGCAGCCTAACTCTGGTTCATATTCTGAAAGTGAACTTTGCAGTGTTCCAGTATTAACTTCAGACAGGATTCATTACACGGATAGATTCCAGTTAGGAGGAGGGATAGCAAACTGGCATTATGGCAAATACAGTGCACTTCAACACATTTGCAGTATTTGTGTGTCACTTAGCTCAGTCCCTGGTAGTGTTAACAGATACTAAATCCTAGTCTGAGCAGCTGGATTTTCATGGGAAAGAAAGAAATAAAAATTTGCGCAATGCAAACAGAAGACAAGGGCCCAAATGAGGGAATGTGGGATTTCCAGGATGCATGCCTGGTTACCTTTGAAAGGACAATAAACAAACAGGGCAGGTGTCATCTACCCACAAAACATTTGTGAGCTGCCACAGTGCAAAAAATAATTGGGAGTTGGGGTTTTTTTTAATATGTAAAGGGAAAGCCTTTAAACTCTGCTTATCTGTGAGGATGGCAGTTTGTAGTGAAGCTTGTTATTTCAGAAGTCACTGCAAACTGCTGACTTGTGAATTATAAACGTATACAATTATTACAAGTATTTCCTGCTACCTTTTTACTTAAAAGCACGCTATTAAAACAGGAGGCATAAAGCCTTATCTTCTGTTGTGGTTCATTTTGTTACATGCTTTCTCCCCCCTTTCAGATTTTTGCCACAGAGGGCACAAAGCTTGCTTCAGCTCTTCATGCTCTTTCTGATCAGGTGATGTATCTTATGACACTGGTGATACTGCTTAAAAGTTGGTTGTGCTGTCTTCTCCCTTAACCTAATGCTGAAGTCTTTAACACAGAGTTGTTTTGTCTTCCTGAACCATGTTCCAGGGACATGATGATGACAAGCCTTTGCTTCTGTTAGAGGCTGAAAAACTCATCTCTATGTGCAAGCAGCTCCAGATAACAGCTAAAGCTTCTGCTCAGGGTAAAAGTGCTACATTTACAAAGGTAAGGTAAAAATTATTTATATTTCTCAAAGTAACACCTAACTTGCTTTGAAATAAAGTAATTTACTAACGTATGCTCCTGTTAAAATATGGGGCTAGATTGCAGTAGTACTGTAATCCACTAGACTTCCATTCGGATAAACAGGAACTGTAATTAGGCGTACCTCAGTATAGACTTCAGGGATCAGAATTTTAATGAAGGTAATATGTATTTCCACCACTGTAATAATTACTGTTATTATTGTTACTGATGCTTAACGTAAATGTAACAAATTCCAAACTCCCAACTCCACTGCTGAAACACATTTGCTTCTCAGTAGGTGGCGTCTACCCTGGACTGCCTAGAATTTTTTCTGATATTCATATTTGCTACAAATAACTACACAGACAGCTGCTGTGGAAGTTTCCACACTGTTAACACAAGAAGTAGATGTGCAAAGATCAGAGGGGATCAGTATCCCTGAGCCAGCAGTGATCAGTGTGAGTGAGACCATTTCCATGCACCTGGATGATTGTTTCCAGTTGGCTGTGGAAAAGGTGTTTCAGTTTTACAGCAGGGTGTAAAACTGGCTAAAGCATGCAAGTCAAACTGAACACCTTGGGGCTACTGCGTGGTTTGTTTCACCCTCTCTAAATTAAATGGGAACTCCACTCTGTTCATACAGTGATGTATCAGTACATAGCAATAATAGCTTCTCAAACTTAGGTTCGAGGGCTCAGAGTTGTGACCTGTGCAAAGTGTTAAGATTTAAGATAACTTTTAGTGTAACGTCGAACTAAGGCTTAGATGATGCATGGCTTTCTAAATCATGCTGGCAAGACATAAAAGGAAAACCATGAAGAATTGGGATGATTCATACTTAGATGGTAAGAAGTCCTTTCCAAGAGACTGCTATTATTATTTAATATAATATTATTAGTAGTTCATTTTCTTGGGATATGTCTGCATCATAGCTCAAGTTATGCTTAACAGAAGGGATGCTCTTGTTTTACATGTATTATACAGAGAAACTAAAAAAAAATTTAGGCAAACCCATTTGATTAGGAGGTTTTTCAGAAGGACAAGCATTACTTAACCCAGCTCGAAGCAGATCACCATCTCATGCCAAGAACAACTGCCTAACACAAGAATTGAGTGGTATTACTCTACTATTAAATGTCTTGTTTAGGTTGATGCATGCATTCTGAAAACAAGGAATGTGATGACTCTGCTATGCCAACTTCTTCCACTTTGCTCCAAATTACTGAGAAAGGCGAGTACTTGGTTTATCTGCACTATTTTAAAGTTTTGGGGTTTGTT
The DNA here is from genome assembly GCA_013397775.1 of Eulacestoma nigropectus. Lineage (NCBI taxonomy): Eukaryota > Metazoa > Chordata > Aves > Passeriformes > Eulacestoma > Eulacestoma nigropectus. Next base: position 56,071 of record VZTE01005844.1, on the reverse strand, counting down.
TGCTTGGGTTGGTTTTTTTTAAGAAATCTTTCTTTATATATATACACACACAGAATAAAGCAGGAAATGGTTGTCTTAAGCCTGCTCCACCATGGAAAGAAGACAGAACACGCACTGGTACAAATGCACGTACTCCAGAAAGAAGAGTGGACACATTTGGCATCAAGTCTTTAGAAAATCATGTAACAAACATGACGTTTTTAGAGAGCAAGTAATCATAGCACTGACAAATGCAGGAATTCCCACTTGAAAATAACACTTGCTGAAGTTTCAATATTGCTTTCATTTGTGGAAAGTCAAGCCAGGTTAATTTGATATAAAACTGTTGACCTTTTGTCACATCTAATAGATGTCCCGTTCCTTAGCCATTAAAACACCAGCTAGTCTAAATGTTCTGGTTTTTTTATAATGTGAATGCCTTTCCTGTGCTCACTGTTGATACCGATTTTGTAATTAACGCTTATGAATGTCTTAATGGATGTGTCAACCCAAAGATGCTGCTAATAGACATATTATGTAGAGACCCCTGTGCTGCATACGCTATATGTAACACTACTGTTGAAGTCTGTAAACTCATCTCTGGCCTATTTCAGTCTATATATTTGATAAAGCAGAATCAGGAATATAGTCTGAAAGGCTGTGGCCCGAAGCACTGAAATGTTACCTTAGTTACAAGTTATGCCTGCAATGAAGTAGTCCTAGGGAAAAAAACCCTCTTTCAATAGCTGCACCCCTGAATTTTAATCTTGACGACATGATTCATCTCTACAAAAGTGTATTTCTAAGTGATATTAGTCTTGACTCAAACCCTTCTTCTTCTACCCTATTTGTAGATGGCAGTTGTTGCTTTTTTTTATTAAAACTGAGCAGAATTTGAGTTGCCTGTAGAACCACTGAAGTATTATGCAGACTTGACATTATGCCATTTAAAACTGAAGAAAATAGATACTGATTATTACAAAATTCTGTACAAAGGGCATTATTTGACTTCAGGATACCATGAAAATACAACTCGGTGTGAAATACGTATTTTCAAGTTTATCTGCTCTTTGTACATAGGCTTTTGTTGCAGTTTTATTTTCCATTCACCTGTGTCAAACTCCATATTGTATTAGTTTAGCTAAATTACATGATAGCCAAATGCTGTGATTTTTCTATATATATATGCTTGCATTAAGCAGCAGAAAAGCTGATTGTGGAACATAAATAATCTCCAACATGTCATTCTGAGCTTATGTAAAAACCTGTAGTGCTAGAATTCAGAGAAAAAGAAAAATTTTACGTCAAATTTTTACAGAAATTGTAATATACAAACTATTTGAACTGGTTTATTCTTTTATGAATCAAGCAGTTTAGTTCCACTTTTAAAAACTGGCACTGGGCCTTTTCAATACTACAAAACTCACAGTGTACAATAAAAGTCACTTATTTAGTATCAAATACAGATGGGAAGTGTAGAATTGATTTCATGAAGCAGAACTGCGGCGTTTCAACAAAACTTCCTCGTACTCCTTCTGCGTCAGAAGTCCCTGAGTTATACTCTTGCTTTCTTCAAATTTGGGTAGAACCACTGCGATGTACCCCTCAGTTGATGGCTAAAAAAGCGACACTGAAGTTAGCAGTGAAATAAAAGCTGGAAACTAAAGAACAAGAAAGTGTCTTACCTTTTCTTGCAGAAGAGCAGGATTACTAAGAATGTTCTCATTCACTTCGATCAGCCGCCCTCGTATGCAACTGCAAAAGTGTTTAGATTCAGTAGATGTATGTGGTATGTCAAGGTGAGAAAAAAAATGGAAAAACCTTACCTGTAAATGGTGTATTCCTCTCCATCAGATGAAGATATCCTGCACAGAGGGGCAAGTTCTGTTAAAAACTGAGCTCCCTGCATTTGGAAAATACACAAACGTGTATGTGGTTTTAATTACACAGGGCTTGTAAAAGTATTACCATCAGCAATGTCTAAAAGGAAGGCTGAGTGATATTTACAGGTCAGTGCAAGTTCCAGAGCTGTGCTTCCCTACAGAAGGGAAGATGCCAACTTAGTTACGTGCACAAATCAAACAGAAGCTTGTCACAAGCGTACAGATTTAGTCATAATTAAGCTTCTTGCAGACTAGCAGACTTGTATTTGGATGAGACTAAAACCAGGGGAGAGAGGAGAGGAAAAGCACCACTGATTTCGGTGTAAGCAAGTTAAACTGCACTTTTAAAAAACCACCACACTGAACTGGCCCATCTGCTTGGAAAAAAAAGTAGTCTCCAAATCCTTTGCATCATCTTGGAAACAAATTTTGATCATTTCAAGGATGTTTATGTCCCTCTGTACACTACCAAAAAAATTACTGGAAGCAAGTCAGTGTTTGAGCAACACTGGAAACCACCAGTCCTGTAGGAGCACTGCATGACCCTGACTGGGACAAGCACACAGGCACTTCTTGAGGAAGTCTAAATTTTTCAGCTGCAGAGGGGCTGGTTTAAAATGAAATTAAAAAGTAACCTGTTGGGTTTCTATCCAAGAAAGGACAGAAAGATCTCAGGCAGTGTGAGAGATTAAAATAAAAACTAACCAAAGGAAAAAGCCATACCCTTTTTGACTTCCCAGAGACCTTATTCTGAAGTCTGCTACAGTTTGCACTGATTTGGTAATTAATGTTTTTAATTGTTTTCCCACTTTGAAGAAGAGGGTGGGCTTCTGCCAAGGTGATGACACAGATTCTAGGGGGGGAAAAAAAAAAAAAGAAGTTATTCCACTGCAGTTTTAAGAAGCCACGCTCCTTTGTGCTCTAAGCAAGTTACACAACCTTCTCTGCCTATCTTATTTGACACCTGCTGTACCAAACTGAATGAAAAAGGCTTTCTGACCTAAAGCCACTCCCATAGAAAATACTTCATTTTGAGATACCAGACTGGATTGTCAAAAGCCCTACACTTCTTACTGAAACAGAACCACTGCCTTTAAATAAGCCAGTGCTGTTCTATCTGTTGTACCCCATGGGTGCATGGTTGGTTCATTTCGGCCAGTAGCCGAAGTAGGTACTGGTGTTAAGACAATTAAAGCACAGTGTACTTTTGTCACAAAATGTTACACAAAGCAGCGTTTCTCAACAGCTGAAGGCCCTTTGTGGTGAACAGTTACAGCTGAGGAATCCTTTTGGTGATCTGGGCCTTAGTGAACTTGCTGCTTGTATTTCATTTTTTTCTAAAGGAGAGTTATTGCCATGACAGCTTGGGACAAGCCTAGCTGAAGAGACTAGGCCTGCCTGGCCTAGAACCATGCCTAATGCACAAGCATGAACTTGCCAGTAAATGAAGAGAAAGGAGTCTATTCTGTTTGAGAGTACAAAACCTAGAGCAAGGACCAAAATTAAGAGAACAGTGACTGCAGAGAAAACCAGGGCACAGAACCAAATCTCTTCCTGTGGATGCTGTATCCATCTCCCCACACTCCTTCTGGAGAGTTCTGGCTGCGCAGCTCCCACAAGAGGGAGCTGGATCCTGGTGAATGCATCTAGCATGTCCTAGCAGCAAAGCTACCTCCCTTCACCCCACCCTCCTTCTAAGGGGAAGATGAAAAATTATCTGTTTGAGCTGCTATCTGATGGAGCTGAGACCTGGCAAAATAAAAAATCAAGAGGCAGCTTTACACTGCCTAGAAACAGGAATCTGAGCCACAGCTCCATACATAACAATGGTAAAATACTTCATAGAACATCTGGCTAAGCTGCTGTGGAACCCAAGGGTCCTGATATTTCAGAATTCAAAGTAGCAAAACAGTCTTCATAGACAATTGAACAAATCAACAGGATTTAAACTATTGTTTCTATCAGACTCCTGAGATTAGTAACCTCATATGTACTATTCAGTACAAATGCAAGGGTGTCCTTTCTTGCTGTTACTGTCACACCTGTTATTTGCAGGTACTCTGGATTCCCTTTTGAAAGAATGAGGAAGAACTGCAGGAGACGGTCACAGAGAAGCTCCAGCTCCCAAGCCTGCAGCAAGGTGATGGTTCTGCCCTGTGCCAAGCACACCCTTCCTTTTGTGCTGAATTCTTAGAGCAGGCAACTCACTGGGAGCACAAATGCTGCCTCACCTTCCCTCAACACATGAGCCACTGGCACTGCCAGTTTTTGTGCAGACAATAGTTAGGTTCTGTTCTTCCCTCTGGGACCAAACACCCCAGAAACGCTCCCAATGCCCTAACAGGCTGCAGGAGGAGGAGGTAAGGTATGGAATGAGACCCCACATCAGGTACAGGATGATTTACTCCAAATAACTGGATACATCCAAGGAGAAGCAAGACACTTTCCTATTTTGCCTTCACCATCCATCAGTGCACAAATGTACAAAGAAAAGCAATTATGTTTTATCGAGAAAAAGCGGAATGTTTGTTCAAACTGAAGGAGTTAGAAATCAAGTTAAACAGACTCCTTCAAAATGTCATTAAGGGAAAAGCCTTTTGGAACGTTGCTCTTCTGCTTCTGATGATCACAGAATCAGTTAGGTTGGAAAAGACCTCTGAGATCGACTCCAGCCTATGACCGAGCACCACCGCGTCAACTGGAGCATGGCACTGAGCGCCACGTCCAGGCTTTCCATGAACACCCCTAGGGACGGTGCATGTGGCCCTTTGAGCAGCAGAGGGTGCAGGGAGGGAGGGCAGCACCACGGACACTGCTGAGCAGCACGGGGCTTGAGGGAGGGTGTCGGGGGAGAGAGTCCAAGCCCCACTGTTTCTCACTGGAGCAGTAATTAAAGGATGGGAAGGCTGATTTGTCGCTCTCCCATCCTCCCACTTCCCGGACAACGCAGGCTCGCCTGGCTCCGCGTGTCAGGCCAGCCCTGTCCATGTCCCGGCTGCTGCAGCCACCGCCGCTCCCTCGGGGCGCAGGGCGAGGGCCGGGGCTGCGGCACCGCCCTGGCCGAAGGCAGCCCGAGGCCTCCGAGCGCCGGCGCCCGGCGGGCCGAGGCGGACCCCGATCCCCACAGGCCACTCGCCTGTTGGAGTGCTGCAGCACGCAGAAGTCCTCGCACGGCCGCCCCTTCACGTCTGCAAGAAAGGCACAAAGAGGAGTCAGGGCCCCGCCGCCGCCCCGGCCCGGCCCGGCCCGGCCCCCGCGGTACCTGGCTTGTACCAGCGTGTGAAGTACCG
>VZTE01005844.1:1669-50792 GCA_013397775.1 Eulacestoma nigropectus | reverse complement strand
CCAGCCCGGCCCTCGCCCCGCCCCGCCCCGGCAAGCCCTGAGGAAATACAGTATTACCTCTTTTTCCCTCCCTCGAGAAGGTAAACGAAAGCTGTAACATCTTTCGCCGCATCTTCATTACTGAGAAAAACGCTCCATCACTGAGAAAAAACGCTCAAACACCTGCGGTTTGGATCAGTGGTTTATTTTCTCAAGCACACAGCAATACAGTAACAGCTACAGTGACCATATATATACACACCAAAAACGTACTTTAACAAAACCCCAACAACCCACATTTCATTAAAACATATTTTTGTTTCCTGCTCGTGGAAAACAGAACGTCCCAATTTTTCCACAGAGATTTAAAGGCACCGCTGTCTCAGTTCAGGCAGCAGGAGAGCCTCTGTGAATTCCATTTCAGCCTTTGAATTCCGATTCAGCCTGGGCTGTGTTTTATATAAACATAAAGGAGCTGCATTCCCACAACACACAGGGCATCCCATTTAGGCACAAAGGATGCAGAGAAACCGTACCAGCACCTGATGCCCACTGGCCAGGCAGGTGAAAACTTGAGAACCTCCACCCCTTTGCTCTGACTCCTGCTGCACAGTGTAGTTACACAAGACACCTTTTCTGCACAAATACAGACCCAAACCATCAGAAGAGTATGTTACAAAAAAAAAAAAAAACCTAAACAAAATTGATTCCAGCATTGTTTGCCTATTCCATTCACCTGCATCTAGCACAGACACTAAAGGCAGCTGTAACAGCATATAAAATTAAGGTCTGTACCATTATTAAGCTGTAGATGCACACACAAAGCAGACACTTCCATTTATTATCCAGAGTAGCCAGGCCCATTAAAAACTGCTGCAGAAAAATATATGCATAAAGGGCTGCTTAGAGGCTCTGCCCCACCAGTTTGCCAAACCATGAGTATTTCCAACACAAGTACATTGCAACAGATGCAGATTCTACTTTAGAAGGCTGACACAGAAAAACAACAAAACAAACAAACCAACTCAAAACAAAAAAACAACTAACCTTTTGTCATCCTGCTGATACAAAACTACAGCAAGTTTCAGTCTATAGTCTTCTCAGTTATTAGTCTGGACAGCTGCCTGCCATGGACATTTCTCCATTAATGATTGAAGAGCACTGAATGGGTTGAATACGCTTGTGTATAGGATAGAGACATTTTTGCCCACATGCTCTAAAGGCAATTCATTTTTCATATTGTTAAGTTAGTTAGGGTTAGAGTTAGGGGTTACCCCAACCCTAACCCTTACCCTAACCCTGCACAGATGCCCGATTACTGTAGCAGCCAGGGGTGCGGTGCAGAAGGTGGAAGCCCCGTGGGCTGAAGTGCACTGCATTTATGGTGTTTTCCCACACCACAGGTAAACATTATGCCCAAGCCCTACAAAGCCTGCGAAGACACAAGGATGCATTAGGAGAGCTGAAGGAAGCACACGTTTCTCCACCTCTGGCTTCAAAGGAGGTGCAGAACAGGATTTCATCACTGTGAGCAGAAGAGTAAATATCAATCTTGCTACAAAGAGGAAAGGCTGAAGGAGGAGAAGCTAATATTCCACTGGCTGCAAAAACTCCTGTGGTACCCCATTTTTCAACTCCTAAAAAACCCCCAAATCTCTCAATTAATTGACAACATCTGTTTTTGTGATAGAATGGTTCCTGGCTTCCATTGTATGACAGAGCCACAAACTGTTTTAACCTGTCATACACAGTATTATCAAACACTTCTCTGTTGTTCAAGCTTTTTATTCAGCTGATGATTTGAAGCAGTGGATCAGAAATAGGTTCTAATTGTTTTATTTCTGGGATTTTTAAAGCTAGCTAGTAAGATAGCATAATTCTGTTATTTATTCATCATTAAACAACTTTTACATGTTCACCTTCCCTGCAAATGCAGAATTTATTTATTTTGCTATTGGTTTTTTCAACCTTCTTCCTTCAGTTACATTCAGGGTAGTTAAACATAATAAGACTGTAGGCTCAAACTACATACTTAAGTATACACTTGTTATCCGTAACTCACTGCTCCCCTAAGCATGCTACCATGCTATTTTCGATTTCTCAGCTTTAGTTCTTCCAAAGAATATAGCACAGGTTTGTGTGCAATCACACTGAACTATAAGTAGGCAGCTCTCCCACTCAGCTCATTTTCCCAAAGTAAATCAACACCTTACTTCAGGAAGCTGTTGCAGGAAATGACTGTTTATCTCAGCCTGTAGCACTCCACCTCTTGATATCAAACAGGTTTTAATACACCTTTGTCACTTCAGGCAGTGTAAGTGGGATACAGCACTGCTTTTAAAGTCTTTTTGATGGAATTCACATATCTTAAAGCTTTTGCAATTTAAGAGCTGGACTTCTGTTGCTGATTTGAGAAATCAGTGAAGAGCAACTCATATCAGTAGGGATGAAACAAGTAAAACATTTGATGCAAACACTTAGAACATGGTTTCACATTAAGTTGTCTGGAGTAGAAACCAACTGGAATAAGACACAGGAATCCACAACCTATTGAGAACCACCAAAAAGGATGGAGTGGACTCATCTGCTTTTCCATATAAATCATGTGGATGCAGAAGAGATGAGTTTTTACCAAAAAACACGTTACCCATTACATGTCCTGTTCTTGTTTTACTTTGTTCACTGTGCTTTGTATCCACTGATTTTAATTGTGCTAAAATAAAAACCACTGTTGTTTTACCTCTTTAAACCAACAAAACCACTAAAGTAAAAAACATTACATATAATTACATACAGTAAATAACTTCAGTAAAAAAACAACCCAACCCCCCAAACAATACAGACAATATAAGCAATAAAGATTTGGCACTTTAGCCATGTTTTACTAAGTACCACTTTCCACAGTACCATAAGCAATGCTAAATCCCAAGTAAAAAAACACAACCAAAAAAACTCCAAAAAACCCAATAAACCCCAAACTTTACAGTGTTCCTTTCTATCAGGCAAGAAGGGAGGGAAGTACACAACAACAAAGCACACACACCAATAAAAATATCTAGTCTATATCAAACGTACCTTTCCAATAAGGAAATTCATAGAAAAAAACCCTACCACTTATAATTTAACAATAAGCTGCCTTCCTGGCAACCAGGATTACAGGTTTATGCTGAATACAATCTTATGTTCAAATACTGAGATAAGCAGCATTATCCCAAAACCTAGGAGAATCCCAGCATTCTGTAACAGGAAGTATCCCCACCGGCTACATCCATGGTCAGTGGCATCATTGTGGAGCATTTCAGGTACCTAAACAAACACAGAAGTGTTAAATGCCTTCAAAATAAACAGTTGCTTCAAAGCATTAATTCTTAAGCTGTGTTATACAAAATTCAAATAGGTCTAGTCACTTACCATATCCACAAGAGCCACGTACATGAACAAGCCAGCAGTAAGTGCAAATATCCACATTGAAACATTGTCTGCATAATGACCAATAAGGATCCCAGTTGCCATTCCAAGATAGGCCAGCATAGCTGACAGAGCGTTATAAAGCACAGCTTGCTTGACAGTCATACCAGCTTTGAGAAGTACAGCAAAATCTCCTAAAACGGGGGAAAAAAAACCCCAAAGTTTTCATTCTCGAGTAAGTATTGCAGTGTTTTCTCATTTACAGTTCCCTTACTTACAAAACTACTAAGATATTTTTATGTTGTCGTTTGCCTTATTTTTTTTCCTTCATAAAATCATAAATCACTGAGGGACCAAAAATTAAAGGGTGCATATGAACAACAACACAGCAGCAAATACTCTGAGTTTATAACCTTAAAGTCTTAGCAATTTTGAAAGAAGCAGCTTTTTGCTGAATCACAGAACATCCTGAGTTGGAAGAGACCCACAAGGATCATCAAGTCCAGCTCCTGGCCCTGCACACGATACCCCACGATTAATGTGTTTTATAAATTTAAAATACTTTGTTTATTAATTTCTGTAAGTGATCCTTAATGTCTTATTTTTACTTGAAAGAATGACAGACCACCAGCCAGAAACAGGTCTTCTGTAATTCAGAACATATTTTTTTGTAAACCAGAGTAATATAGGCTTATTATTTGAAAATAAAATGAATTCTAAGTTATCTCCAGTTAAAGTAAACAAAATGATCTTCAAAGCTGAGTTGAGTGAGTTGTTACAAAAGCTTTTCCTACAAGCTATTGCAATTAAGATGAACTGGTATATTAAAAACATTGTTTAGCATTAACAACGATACCATTTTAATCCCAGCTAACCTCAGCTAGTCCCATCTGGTCCAATATTCCTATGCTGCTTCATATCCTCTGTTAAAGAAGGTATTTCCTATCAACTTTTCTGTTCTGATTAAAGAAGTATGATTTAAATTTTAAAAGATTTTTCTTATTTCTAAAACCAATAGAACAGTTGAATCTAAAATTATTAGATTTCATAACATGAATTTACTTCTTTTATCTGAACTAACAACACTTTGTACATGTAATTAATACAAGTTCCATGATTAATATGAACAAGACACAATTCCTCCCAACCTATAAAATCAGGTATGTTTTCTCCACAATAATGTATTTCTATATAACATTACTGTACAAATACATCAAACTGTTTAAATAGAGAGAGTTCAATGTTTACACATACTGGGTTACAAGCTCCATTAAATGAAACTGAATGTTCTACTCTCTGGGGAATTAGAACAGTCTGCTTTCACTTTTTTTAAGGTTTTTCTCCATTCTATACAGCAAGTCCGACTGTGACCATGACAGCTAAGAAATAAACACCAGTTGCACATCCAAAGTGATTTGACAACTGGAAAGATCAGCTTCGTCTCGAGTTCAACTAAGCAGATCCATCCTGTTCTCACCAGCTGCCCTTCAAAAGGGCCAAATACTGAACTCATATTGTAAGACACGACAATCATGTCTCATGGGACTGCACACGAATTTAAATCACTTGAGCTTAAAAGACAAACTGTTTCCAGAAAGATTTCTAAGTACTTTCAATTTTAATTTAGAGCTACAGCAGTTCTTTGCAAGACTTAATGAAAAAGCAGCAAATTTTATGCAGAAAGTACTTTGACTAATTGTGACTTTCCTTTTAGCAGCACAAGCACGAGAATAAAATTAAGGGGAGATGTGAGAAAAGTAAATTCTGTCATGCATTCTCCTGTAATTCACAACTTGTGTTATATAAAAGGAGAATAAAAACTACAACTAAAGGAGACAGAAAAAGCTGTTAAGTAACTGCAAGAAACAGTTTTAAACAAAGTAGCTGAAATATTTAGATTTTTAAAAGATTAATTCAATTAAGGAATGGTTAAACGGTCTTCAAGTAAATTAGAAGTATCCTTGAATAGACAACCTGACAAAGATGAAGTTTTCTGATCAAATTTTGTTCTCCCACATGCACCTGTAAGTATAAACACATGCAGCATATGGAAATGCTGGGTTCTTACCTAGCTCATGAGGTAATTCATGGCAAAATACAGCCACAGAAGTGCTTAAACCACTAGATAACCCTTCAGTAAAGGCTGCTCCTATGAAGACACAGGGGAAAAAAGCAAACAAAACATTACTGCATATTCAGACATCAAGTGCAGAAGCATTGTTGCACATGCTTGTGTCATATTAGGACATATTTCACTCAATTATTTTTGTGAAAGCATTTAAACTTTAACTGAACAGTTGTTCATGATTCTGAAGAAGAATTTTGAAATTTAAGAATCCTACCATTAAAGAAACCACATTTCACTATGTTATTTCTGAACTAAGCCAAATACGTTCCAACAACACAACCCTTCCCAAAAATGTAATAAATGGAAATACTGTCAGAAAATACTTTTTCTTAAAGATACAAAGGGAAGAAAGCAGCTCAATTGCACCTGAGAGACACTTTAAGAAAGGAAAGTCAAGCCAACAAGAGAGGCTATGAAAACAACAGTGACAGACCGACTTCTAGGCAGCTTGCTTTTAAGTAACTACCACACTTTAAGTGGAGAAAAAAAATACAAAACCACAAAAACCCCTTAAACTAGTCCAACAGTCCTCATCTTTCTTGTCTTCTCTGCTCCTCCTGTTGCTTGCCATTTCTCTTGTTAGGCAGCAGCTCAGGAGGATGCAGCACACTGCAGGGCTGCAGAGCTGAACCACAGCTCACACACAGCATGTCAGGTCCCCAGCTGCATGGAGAGCCTCTCCAAGGGCGCAGAGCCACATCCAGCTTCCTCTTCAGCTGCTACCAGGAGCCTGCCAGCAAACAAGGTGCTGCCAACAAGCACTCAAAGAGGCACGAGGCCATGTCACAGTGGCTGGCTCACAAGAGACCCAGAAGGAACTCTGGACCGCTCCCAGAGGAAGCACTACAATGGCAATGACTCCACTGTAAACAATCCCTTCTTTCACTGGGGAAACTCTACATGCTGACCTAACTCTTGAGGGAGACATTGCTATCCAGGTCTTAACGTACAAGAAGTGACCGATGCTCCTCCCTGAAGTGATGACAACAGCAGCAACATTATGTCTGGGATATGTGCTGTGGCATGCAGGGAAGAGGATGCAGAAAGTGGTGAGCAGGCATCTTTGGATAAGTGGTAACACACGGGATCAAGAGGGTCTTCAGGAGAGGTTGTACAGAGGCAAGAGCCAAAGCCTCTCAGATTAAAGAGGAAGGCAGGAACAAAGCAGCACTGGAACAGGAAACATGAACTCTCAGATGGGTAACATTTGAAAAAAGTGAAGTCTGGCAACAGGAAGAACCTTCTGTCCCCACTTGCAGCTACTGATCTGCAGAACATGGTCATGACCCTGGCAGCATTGAGAGGATAAATGAGTCCTGCCTTGCCCAGAAGTTCAGTACATCAGATTAGGGCCAGCAGTACAAAAAGAAAGGAAAGATTTTTTTTACAGATAGGAGATGCCCTCCTGTGCAGGACAGAGACAGACCTGCTGACCTATTGCCCAGGGAAGTCTATTGGTTGTCCAGAGCCCGCCTGAATGATGCTGTGGGGAAACCACCAAAGCTTCTCTGGCCTGTCATGGATAGGTACCAACTGCCTACAAAGAGAGAATACAATTGACTTTGGGGATTTTTTTGCCTACCTACATAAAGGGGTTCCTTTGACCACAGAGAGCTCCAGTACAAATGTACGAACTGCAGTTCCACGTGCCTATCTTGTCTCTTGGCCAAGATCAAAATAACACTAGGAATAAGGTTATAAATCATCTCACCAAGAACAGGTGGATAAGCCTACCTATGAACACAGGGCAGCACCATTCACACAAGAGTTTTCAACTGCGGAGGTAACAGTACTGGGCACACAAACCAGGACGTTCCTTAATTGTATTGGTAATGGTTTCCTACTATAAATGACAAAAAAGCCAGCCAGGATTAGCATTGTAATTGACCTGCTGCTCAAAAACAAGGAAAAACTGATGGCAAATACAGCAAAAAATGCCATCTTGTGAGCATGAGGTAACTGAGTTCAGGACACAGGAGAAGGGTGGAAGAAGAAGCAGCAAAATTAGGACTCTAGGCTTCAACAAAGCACACTTTGACTTATTTAAGGAATTGCAAGGTAGAATACCCTGGGAATCAGTCAAAAGGGATAATGTGCCCAGAAGGGGCGGCCAGTTTGTAAAGCAACAAGCCTGTTTGTGTGGGAACACTCGCACAAGATGTGCCCAGCTAAGCAATGTGTCCTAATAAATTCGGATTCAAAAAGGAAGCACACAAGAAATAGGAACAAAGACTGGCAACAAGGAAGTTAAAAGCAGTGGAAAAAAAGGGAGGAAGACCAAAGCCCAGCTAGATCTAGAACTAACAAGACACAAAGGATAACAAGAAACAGTTCTACAAGAATGTTAGCTGAGAAATAGAGTTCATGAAAAACTCAGGTCTGTTGACAGACGAGGAAGGGAAATAAGAAGTAGACATAACAAGGGGCAAAGCACCAGCACAGCCTTCATCTCAGTATTTGTCAACAAAGCCAGGTCCCAGCTCCATTCCAGAAAGAAAGAAACAGCAAACCACAGAAGCAACAGTTCAGAGAAATGCAGAAAAAACTGGAAATGCTCAGGTGCATCCTAGGATAGGACTCACCTAAGGGTACCGACAGAGTTACTAGTGTGACTAAAAATCTGCTGTCTGTCATGTGTGGAAAACCGTGGCTATAGAAGGCCCCAGCGGAACTCTGGGAAAAGGATAACATTATGCCCATCTTTAAGAAAGGCAAAGAACAGGACTCAGGAGCAGTGAGTGTCATCTCAGTTCCTGAGAAGATCACTTTGAGTATCCTCTTAAAATCCCTCTCCAAAAGCTGCATCCAGCTTGAGGAGGTAATTGACCACAGAGATGGTGAATATAACAGAACTATAGCAGGATTAACTTTAGTAGGATTTCTGACACTATCTCCTACATCAGCCTCATTTGGGCAAAGAGGAAATATGGGCTTGCACACTGACTGGACTGCTGGGCTAACAGGGCCTGGTGGCTGGTGAGTAGGAAGTAGAGCTCACCAGCACAAAAACTGCAACCCATTTTTTTCAGTATCTTCACTAATGATCTGGAAAAAACAGATGGCACCAACAGCAAATTTGGGGTAAAGCAGGGAAAAAGTAAGGGCTGAGGTAACACGCCAAGCACTAGAGCTTTAGACAAGACCATGGCAAACTTAATTCTTAAGAAATTCAAAGAGGAAAAGTAAGAAGCAATCAAAGTATAAGCTTAAATATCAAGAATATCTATTTTTAGTTTTTCACTGCTAAAAGTCCTGAAATGTTAACAAACTGAAAATGAAATTAATATATCTGGCATTATCCCCTCTCAAGACACGGATTTAACTGCATCACTGGTATCTTAAAATATACTTTTAAGACATGATTTCTCTCAAAAGCTCAAGAAAAAAATATGTATGCAAGACTAGTGTAAAAATAGTGTTCTGCGTTTTACTTATTTAGTTGTAATTACACATAAAAGTTCAAATCACAGATGATCCTTTTGCACAAATGAGTCAGATGCAACTGTTCCATGCCTTAATAAAAAAATAAGCACTTTTAAATCTTGTTCCTACATAATTAGCACAACAGACTTGAGGAAAAAAGTAACTTACGGAACTTATGAATAACAAATCACATGAAGTGAATGAACTTAAATGAAGGGTTATGCTGGCTAAAGCTATCTTTACAGAAGCTTCACATCTTCCTTAAAATACAGATGAACTACTACACAAGTAGCATTGGCATTTTCACAAGACCATCAAATTGCTGTTTCCCCATAATACTTTTAAGCACATACAGAACTGAAAGAAACCCATCCTTCCATTAGCCTGAACAAGCTACACAGCAGGACTTCTGAAAGCTATTGCTCTCACTTGTTCAATAAGCCTTTATTAACCTTTCTCATACTTTTCCCTTCGTAACTATAGTCATAGCTCCTTCCCAAATCTCCCTAATGCCAAGAGGTAATTGATTCTGTGTGTCATTTGTATGCAAATCTTCCTTCTAACACATTTTCACTACTGATCTGCTCAAAAATTTACATTTCATGCTTCAACTTTCATCAAAAATGAGATTAAATCAGAAAGTCTCTTTTCACATTATACTTTGAATTGACTGAATGTGAACAACGGCAAATATTGCTGTGAGAAAATAGTTATTACTGGGTTTCCTCTTCAAACAAGAACGAACTTTTTCCTACAATAAAATTTACAGGAAGATTGATAGTGCTGAACTGCCTCCAGTATGCTAAACAACCTGGAAATAAATCCAATACCTGTAAAGATTAGTCTTAAATACAATAGTCAAGATCAGGAAAGATTAGCATAAGTACTGAAGGTTATTGATTTGACTTCACTTTCTGTAACTTACTTCAACCTTTTAAATTCAAAATACCTGTAGTCTAATTCTCCTTCTAGGAAAAACACGAGAGAGCTGCCAAATCTGACCTCCCAGACAGAAGTCCAAAAAAAAATATTCAATCTACTATTTTTGTGATAAAGAAGTATTTTCACTGAAGCATTATCAAAAAAGACTGAGCAACTACACACGTTAAGGAAAAAACAGGGCCATGAACTAATCAGGAACAAAAAGATAAATGTTTTGTTTATGAGTAAAATAACTGTTTGTACCTGTTCAAATTTTTTAAAAAAAGGAGTATTATGCTCAGCTTTAGGAACAAGGTTTTGAGTATAGTATGACCACTGTTTGAAAAAATAAAATTTTCGGGCTAGAACAGATTGAAACCAGGACCCCATCTCCCTACCCAGCAGTGCTCTGGAGGAACACTGATGTGTAGCCAGGGCCCAGTACAGGCAGGCAGGCAGATATGCCAAGTATAGAACCTGACCTTGCTGCATAACAAGAGAAGATGAAAGAGAAAAAGAAGTAAAGAAGCCAATGATATCAGTGGCCTGATTGAAGTGAAAAAGACGCAGTTACTTTGTATGTGATGAAAAATACAAGCTTGTCTTAAAAATAATTAAAATTTTAAAAATTGCAGAGCACTTGCAGGCACTGAAATACAAAACCAATCTTAAATATTTTTTATAAGCCTAGCTTTAGTTTTGAAAAATGTTAGCTTTAACTCTTCAAAAGTAGGAAATTAAGCCCAGTTTATAGATCTTTTAAAGAAACATAGCTGCAAACACATAATTTCTGTTTCATTTATCACTGACCTCCAGGTTGTTAAGCTAGAGATTCTTCTTACTCATTAAGGTGATACTCTCAAGGAAAAAGTTTAGGCTTCAAAGATCCTCTGCTAATTAGCTACATCCCTAACAGAGGTAAGAGACAGCTAGAAGACTTCACTGCCTTCACATCCAAGAAAGCTGCAGTGTCCAAGTTAGCCCTTACCAATTGCTAGTCCATCACTAAAATTGTGTAGTCCATCTCCCATGATCACCATCCATGCCAGAGTTGCTATCCCCGCATCCTTCAGTTCTTCGCGTGAGTAGCGCTGACTGTGACTGTGGGGATGATGGTTCTGATGATGATGGTGATGCAGAATGTGATGGTAGTCATGGTGATGGTGACTAAGATGATCTGTCTGTCCCAGAGTATCGTGCAAGTGAGAATGGCATTTGTTTCTACAGCCCCTAGACACATATTCATTGTCAACCTCCTCTTGATGAGAATGAGCTATCATCACTTCTTCTTCCTCTTGTACAGCTGGCTGCTGAGAAATGAAGGTTGACGGATCTTGAGAGTCTGTCCCTAGATAGCCCTCAGGCCCTGTTACAAAAACCCAGAGTATTATGTTAGACATTTTTAAAATCAGCTAGGAAGCAAAGATACAATAAACAGTTTGAATACGTGAAGCAGTAAAGAAGTTTAGAAGTTGAGACTGATAATCCAACTTCTTGCACCAGAAGATTTTTTGGAAGGGTTTCCACAACTTAGTCAGATTTCAGAGATAATTCCCAATAGTTCCAAATAGTTCCCAATAGTAAGGAAAACTTTTTGTTTCTGTCCCCTACTGCTGAAGCAGCCCTTACATTATGGCCACAAATGCTTCCTAAAAGGTAAAAAAATCTTTTAATCTAAGACCCACTGCAATTTAAACACAACAGCAAAAGGCTCCAAGTCCCAGTTTCACAGCATGAAGACTGTTAGTTCAATTGCTTCAGAGAAACCAACTATCTGAAAAGCGTGTGCCATTTACTTATCTCAGTGCTGAAGAAAAAGGATACAAAATAAGATTACATTATAGATAATTTTGTAAACTCCTGTATTTCAAAATAAATACAAGCACTTGAGTTTAACACCTGGAAAATAAGCACTAAAAAATAAAGTCATCAATACAGACCATGAAATACCCTCATATAAACATCACTGGCACAGCACAGTTGGTTATTTTAACTAATTTCTGAAACTTGATAAATTCTTCCCCTGCAATTAAATTAATACAATTCTTTTCTTTTTCTACATTACAGACAAGTATTCCATTAGTTATAAAGTTACTCTGAAAAACTGAGCATCTCTTTCAGCAACAAGAGCTAACAAGTAACTAGTCAGTCAGTTTTGGCTTAAAGCATGATCTTGGATATACATGGTCATTTGTACCCTGAATGCTGAACTTCAAGTATTGTCTAGAATTTTATACTATTATCCTTACAAATAAATAATCAATCAAGCTAACAAAATCCAGACTTAAGATACCCAGAAATCTAAATAATGAGTCATGCATATAACATCTAGCAGCCTAAAGAAAAGTGTAGAAGTCAGTAGGTACAGCTGTACCACAACCTTCACAGAACGACTTCAACTTCTGCTGCTAAATCCAGAATTAAAAGGCTTAAGGTTCCAAAACCGTGAATTCACTACTTCTATTCCACCAATCCTTTTTAAAGGACAGCAGCAAATAGAACTAGTGCTCTTCATATCAGCCCACAGACAGGTTTTGTTTTGAAACCAATTCAAATAGGCAGTGATCCAACCTACAGTAAGAAGCAGATCTATAATATGCCATCAATCAGGTGTTTTTTCAACAGTGCTGCCACAAAATAACAACTGTTGTGATATTAATGAGACTCACGATCATCCGTATCCAACTTTTCTTCATTCGCTGAAAACTTCTTACTTTCTCCATCATCTTCATTTTTTTTCTTATTCCAAAAGAAAATACTGCAGTTATGAATATTTTACTTATTTTTCAGGATATACACGAGCAACATTATATTCACAACATTTATGCACCCTGCACAGAAAGTGGACAACACAGAAGCCATACAAAGAGTGTAGAAGAGGAATATTAGAAACTGAGCTAAGCTAAATAAGATGACAAAGGTTCCTCAGGCTCCATAGGAGGGAATTAAAAACAAGACCAAAAAAAATCACCACAAACCAGCAAACAAACCCACACATACAAATGCCCTACATTTTTCACAAGAAATAAACAGAAGGTTTTCATCTGAGAAGTGAAACACATCAAATGCTGAGTAACTTATTCCACTAATTCTTTTCTATCATAATGTCAATGTAATGGTTTTTTTATAATGTACAGAAGGAAAACCAAGCACAATCTCTACTCCTAAAACAGAGCACAATCTCTGCTCACTGAAGTCTGTATCACAACAATTTATGAGAAGTGACTCAGTATCTGGGAGGGCATAATTAGTCTAACAGGAAATCCATTCCTTGTGGCTGCAAGGAGACAAAATTCTTGCTTTGCTTGAAACTCTTCATGTTCTTTCCTTTCAAACAAATTTAACTAGAGATAGGGAAGGTTCACAGTTAGTTTAGCTTCTGTATAAACCACACCAACACAACTTCCCATGATCAAAGAGCTTACATGGCATCTGCTCTGCGACTACTGCCTTAATGACCAATTTAACAAGAAAACTAAACAGACATTATCAGTCTTTGAGGCAGCCTAGCAACTAGCTGGTTTTAAACTAAGTAATTAGTATTTACTAACTTTCATCTAGCAAAGCTTAGGATTGGTTGGAACCAGATGACCTTTAAGATACCTTCCAATCAAACCACGCTATGATTCTACTATATCACCAGCTTCTGCTTCATTTTTCTTACTGAGTCAGCTTTGATATCATTCTTTATTCCTGGCTATACTGGTTTTTAAAGAACTTTTACCAGTAACTGGCAAGTTACCAACACTTATGACCTGCAAAATTCAGTTATTTACCTTATACATAAAACCCAGCATAACAATCTGAGAGCTGCATTGCTCTTTTTGGGGGAGAGAAGGGAAAGCAGCAAGGGGCTTGACAGACTGCATTTCCACATGGAATGCTATTCCATGACATCACTTTCTACAGCATACTTGGACACTTATTTATGTAAGCTCTTACTGCCAAACCTTATCTGTCTGCACAAGTGCCCTCCTCAACAGCAGTACAATAACTGTACAATGCAATCTTACTGCATCCAGAATTGGAATTAAAATAATAATAAAACCAGTTCAGATAGTTATAATTGTCTTGAGATGTCAGAACGAAGTCAGTAATGAAGTGAGTTCTTAAATCATAAATCACTCTGAAACTAAAGATGCAACTGGACATTCACTTATTAAACAATTCACCGCAATGTCAAAGCCTGTACTATATTGTCTGGTTATGGAAATAGCTAAGAGCCCTTAACAAAAGGACCACACAAAAAGGTTATCACATATTTTAGAAGTATATGTGCCCGCAATATAAATGAAATTCTAAAACTAATCCAGTCAGCCATTGCTATTAAATCAAAAGATATAAGATACTCATAAAAGGTTTTTTAATAAAGTGTTTTCAGAAATAAGCATGCAATACAATAGAGCTTTAAAGTAATAGTCTCCCTACCTTTTTCTTCTTGTCTTTAAATTGCTTTATTAAAGTGATCAAATGCTCCACTAGAAACATGAAGTACAAGCCTCCAAGTGCTGTAAGTCCTTTCCATGTAGAATCCAGGTAAGCGCTCTCCTCTGTACTTTGAAAAACAAGGTGTTTATACATAGAGCCTTTTTGATCGAGCAGAGGATTTTCCTGGTGATGGTGATGGTTTCCATGAGACTAAGGGGACAACCAAAAGGGGAAAGTCATTATATTCAGAAGAACTGTAACATAAGAAACACAGAAAGTATTCTTCACATCATTTTCCTCATGTCTCGAGTCCAGATTCGACAATTTTCACAGGGCAAAGGCTCTGCTTACAGACTCAAACAATTACAAAGGAATCTTGTTGGCTGGAAATTTGTTGATAGGAAGAAACATTGCAAGGGCTGAGAACAGGCCTGGCACTGACCCACAGACTGAAGCTGCATGGACACTGCTTAATCCAAGGTGTACAGCTGCCCCCACACAAACTCCTGACACCCTCAAGAACAGCACATTTTAAGCAGTGGTCACAGCCAGCACACCAGTTAGTTTCCCATCTGAGAAAACTCCATAGATGTCAAACAATTTTTTTTGTAAGGAAGTTGGCTGTAATTTCCTTCTTTAAAGAAAGTCTGACATTTTTCCCCTCCTTGCTGGATACTGGTATGTTCAGAAATAAAAAAACTTTTTGCACATCTCATTCACACGTTTTGATTTACATAACCTCACACAGCAAATGCAAAATTAACTGAAAGGAAAAAGAACCACCTGACGGATTACAGGCAGGACTGGGAAACCACCACAGAATCTGCAGTCACTTTTATGCATCTTATTTGAAAGCTGGAACAAGTTACTTTTGGGAGAAGAAAAATGTCTGTTAAGAACTTCAAGAAAGGTAGAAATTTAGCAATCATATTCCTATTTCATTGTCCCTATTACATAACAGCAATTCCAAAATCGATCAAGTAGTATCTTCCCTAGGACTTCAGAAATGCTGGATTCTGGTAAAAAAAAAAGTATCACAGTGGGTAAGCCATCAACATAAGTGGCTTATAACAAAAAATAGCTGATTATCCATTTCACATTTAAAGCCTTCAGTGAGCAATTTTCTTTATCTCTAAAGTCCATTATACTGGAAAAAAAAAAAAAAAGAAAAGAAAGAGGCAGCACTGCAATAAACCACTAAGAAAATTTTTTGCAAAATTCTTGCATGGAAGGAACAATAAAGGGACATGGCAGCACATATGACTAAGAACAGAAAGAGGGATAATGCTGTGAAGTTCTTGCACTTTTAAGGACTGCGAAATGAGTAATAAGGACGTTCCAAATAGAAAACCCTTCCATCAAACAACCTGCATAACAGGGTTGAGAAATTACTCACCAAATGGATATTAACTAATAGAGATTGAATTTTTCGCTAATACATACAGCTGTCAAGTTCTCTGCTTTGAGATAATGAATGAAACAGTAATTAATACTTACATGTGGAAGGAGGTGTAAGAATGCATCTCCACTCAAGGTCCCCACAGCCAATGCCACAAGAAAACTCAGAAGAAATTTGAAAAATACTCGATTCATCAGTGGTACCAATATAACACCCAGTAAGGAAAGAAAGCTGATGATGGAGATGGATATAAAGCCACCAATCCAAGCTGGTAACAACAAAATAAAAAAAAAAATAATAACAACAGTAAGTAACAGTTGTACATGATTTTGTTTGTTTAACATTTCTGTTATCAAACACACCTGAGCATTCAATTAATCATATGTTAACAAAAGGTATGCCACAAAGATTTCCCTCTAGTCTTGGTGAATTGCTAAAGGAAAATGACACTTCTTACAACTATGAAATAGGTTTCTTGGATTTATAACCAACATTAACATTTTTCCATCACGCTTTGATGCTACGAAAAAAATCCCAGCCTACCTATTTCCAGAGAGTAACTTTTTGGAGCAGTTTCAGCTTTTTCACTTGTAGCATGGACTATGCAGTATTTGCCATCGATCTGATTGATAAGAGCTGGACAGAGATAACTAAATTCTGTAGCAGTCAACAATACTTGAGTGCCTATTCCATGCGACTGCATCAGTCTGGATGCATTGGAGCACTGTGGAAAGAGATGTTAAAGATTAACCAGAACCAAAATACCACGATGTATCTTACATATTGATATAACCATGATAAAAGGACTGCAACATCTCATCTTAATTGAAATGCAGTGGCACCACATGGAAACAGCTATATCAACACAACTCAAAAACTGGTAACACACCCATTTAGGAAAAAATGCACTTCCACCCAAATCCTGTCCCAGAAAAGCTGGTTTGGGACTTCGGGTAGATGATGCGTAATTATTACTCATTCTCAGCACAAATGGGTCAGATGCTTTGATGTATAAATAGAAAAAGCCTAACACTTTTCAGTTAGTTTTAAAGGCCACCTAAGGAAGCATTACCAAGGTCAAATACCTTTTTGTAGCAGTGACTACTGCAGAAAGTCTTGTACAGAGCATGCTGTACATACACTTCTGCCAGTAAATAGCTCCCCACTGTACAACCTACACATAGTCTCAGTGGGTTTAAAGGACAGCAGTACTTCTGCTCTGACAGTACAGAACATAGCACCAACTTGTGAATTCAGCACCCACCATCACACGCCACCCACTCAGAATTACCTGGCATGGCTGCAAACATTAAGACCCCGCATGCTTTTTAAAGCCTTTAATGGAAAAGGATCTGACTGTTTAAGAACAATGTCTACAACACAACTATACTCTTTTATCAGTGCTAATTTTTGCTGTTTTAAAGTAACGTGACATTTTGCCACAATCCTTTTTAGAGCTGTTTTCTACATACAATCGTAAGATGGGGAGGGGAAGGTGTTAGAGGAGGATGGTTCTACACTATCATGGTGTGAGACAGCTTTGATAAGAATCACAGTACCTTAATTAGATTTTCTTACTTTCACCCCATTAATAGGAAAACAAGACAGATTCCTGATTTAAGGAAAGTTTAAAATTGCAAATGTTTTTCAGTTTTAGTAACAGTTTAATGTTTAGTAACATTTAAATATATAAATCATAAATGTATTAAACCAAGTGTACATTTATACTTAATTTTCCTTTGAGCTTTTGAACATAACACCATACTCTCTCAAAATGTTAAGTTCCAAGGAAAACTGTTTCCATGTGTTTGGCTATGGGTATTGTTACACCACAAAGCTTGCACCCAGGTTAATAACAAGCACCTGAAAAATAAGCCATGACAATATCCCTGGTGGATCTGGATTCCTGAGAATACAACAGAATCGGCCTCACCTCCTGAGTATTTTGTTTTTCCAGTTTAGAATAGAGGTAAGTCCCTCTTTCCAATTCCTTCGGAGAAGTATGAGATTCGTTTGCCTTGCTGGCACCAAGCCAGGTGGCATTGCGGCCCCCTGTGACATTAACAGCACCAGGGCCAGCCGGACCCACACGAACAACCGTCTTCACTTCTCCAGGCTGCACATTCTGGAACTCGGCGTGGCCGCCTGTGGAAGCGGTGATGACGGACGCCGTGATCTCATGAACCGTGTTCTTGCTGCGCACAAAGTTCTGCTGGCGTTCCACGTTCTCGGCTTTGTGAGGCTCCTTTGCGTGGCTGTTCCTGTGGTCTTTGCTGCCATCAGATTCATGGTTTGGACAAGCAGTCTTCTCAGAGCTTTTACTCAACGAGACGTGATTATGATGAGAGCGATGATCATGGTCATGGTTGTGATGGTCATGACTGTGGTCATGATCATGATCGTGGCTTATTTTAATCCTTTTCATTTTATCTATACCTATGTTCTGGAGAAGTTTTCTAAACCCATCAATCGACAGAGAGTTGTTTTCTCCATAACGATTAAAAAGTTCTTGAAGGTGCAACTTCTGTATTAGTCCTGCCAAGTCAGTATTAACACCCACTGTCTTTTCTGGAAAAGCTCGCTCTGATGTATGCACAACAGTAGCTGTCTCCACTCCATGGTGATAACTTTCACACAGCAGTATGGAAAATGATACAAGGAAAATAACTGATACCGTACTCTCCATTGCAGTTCCTTTTCAGTAGTGAAAATAATCTGGAAAAAAGAGGAAAATTTAAACAGCGTGCATAAGACCGATCACATCACCCTCTGTAATGCACACCCATAATTTGCTTAAACAAAAAAAACACCACAACAAACAAAACCAAGCCCTGCTTAAAGTATCAATGCAGCAAAAGACATTTAAATTTCTTTCACATTCAGCACTTCCCCCAGATGTGATGCCTCACTCAATGGAGGAAGCTGAATACCACAGTGAGGTCACTGGCCATGAACACCTCCCCAGGTGCCAGCTTGCCTTTGTTTAGCTCTGCCTGAGTCATTGCCAATACGGGCTAAACAAGAAGAGCCCCCAAGGGTGCACTAACTAAGTTCTAGGTTAGGGTTTTCTCGTGCTTAAAAGAAGCCCCGTAATTTCTCTCTTAGCAATGAGTAAGTACTATAAATTACATGTTTCTGCTTAAAAACCGAAATTCCCAACGTTTCATTACTGGATTTCCCGGAGGTTTTGGCAAACCAGCTGGGCGAGTGTTTCCAGCACTCCCCAAAAATTTGGTTTCTTATCCTGTCACGTTCTGTCTTTGTTTTAACGTTAGTGTCGCACGGCTCCTTTCACCAGGCAGGCACACCATTGCTGTGGAGCAGATGCTCACAAGCGTGAGCGTTTGTGTGTTTCATTCAATAAATACTCCAGCAGGGCTGCGAACTGACTCCTATGGAGACTGCGCACAGGGCTATGATGCCTCAGCCCTTTTCCATGCAGACAAGGAAAACATCCGTTTCCCAAAATATTAGTCAGCCTGAAAAACCCCACACCGCTGCTGGAAAGAGACGGCTGCGAGGGGACCTCGTCAGTGTCCGTAAGTATCTGAAGGAGGAGTGCCAAGAGAACGGATCCAGGCTCTTCTCGGCGGTGCCCAGCAATGGGACAAGAGGCAACGGGCAGAAACTGATGCACAGGGAGTGCCCCGGGAATATGAGGAAGAACTTTTACTGTGCGGGTAACCGAACTCTGGAACAGACTGTCCAGAGAGGGTGTGGAGTCTCCCTCACCGGAGACATTCAAGATCCGTCTGGAAGCAGTCCTGTGCCACGTGCTCTGGGATGACCCTGCTGGAGCAGGGCGGCTGGACCACACGCTCCATCGTGGTCCCTCCCAACCTGTCCCACTCTGTGACTGTGACCCGCGGCAGCCGCTCAGAGCCCACGGCCCCCGCTGCGACCCCGCACCGGCAGCGCCGGCCCCGGCCGCCCGTGCTGCCCTGAGCGCCGCGGCTGCGGCGGGGCCCAGGCCCGGCACACACCGCACCACGAGAGGCCGCCGTGGAAGGGGACGGGGGATGAGGACGAGGAGGAAAATAAGCCCGAGGTTACCTCTCCCGCGGCCGGGACGGGCTGAACCACACCACCGCCGCTGCCCGCCCGCGCCGGCCGCGCCGCGCCCCTTCGCTCCCCTTTCCTTTTCCGGGTACGGCGGCCGCGGCGCGCCGCGCCGGCTGCTCCAGCGGGAGGCGGGGCGGCCTCACGTGGGGCCGGCAGCCGCGGCCTCGACGGGCCCGCTGACACCCCCGGCGCCTGCCCGGCCGGGCCACCGCTCCTGTCCACGGCCAGGGCCCGGCCAGAGTCAGCAGCGAGGAGGAGGTGCCCCGGGAGGAAGGCTGGACCCCGAGAGGCTCCCTATTTCAGTAAACACTGAAGTTTGGATTTAGTGTTTAGTGGAAGGTGCGAAATAATCCCCAAAGAGTTAAAAGGATGAGAGCCAGTGAGGTCCTTTCCTCCCAGAAAACACGAGTCATTCAGCGCTGGCAGCGGTGGTTGGGATGATGGCGCTGGGTGTGGTAGCATTCCTTGGAGACTTGGAAAGGGTTTTGTACGAGGACTCGCAGTCTTAAAACGAGTCCGTGTGTGGGCAAGCAAGGGCCGGAATGGGGCTGGCTGGTTGTAAGCAAGGGCTGCGGGTAAGTGGCGAGGGATGTCGGGTTCCCAGGGCATCCACATGGCCTTTGCGGTGAGCGCTCTTTGGTCAAACCTGTCATTACAGTTAATGATCTAGAAGAAGAATCACTGTGCACGAGTGGACGAAGAGGCAGTAAGAAAAGACTGAATCACCATAGAGAAAGGCTTGAAACTTCCTAAAAATATGTTGCTTTCTTCTGAATAAAAATACCATATTTTTCAAATGTTGCTTTGCTGTACCTCTTAACTAGTCGTGAGCCCTTCACCACTGTGGGTCCCAGGCACAGGCTCTCTTACGTTTCCTTTTTATTCCTCAACCATTTCCAGAGGTTTTTTTCTCTACCATCACATGATTATTATTGCTGCTAAAGTGGGTGCAGTTGTGCTTACCCATCCCCGCTGCCTCCGGAGTTTGGCCTCTCTTGTGTGATCAGTTGCCAAGGTTTTTCAGCTTGCTAGAGTGTGAAGGCAGCACTGAATCCTGCCCTAGTATCTGGCTTTACTGATGATTTCTGAATGTTATGACAGTGACTTGAACTTAACATCCAAACCATTCTCTGCCATCTTTCTCCTGCTGCCTGCGCTCCTGACAGTGCCACCTTGCTCTCCAGTCAGGAGGCGACAGATGTCTCTTCTTTATGTCTAATACCTCCCACTCTGACTGAATTAAGCCTCTTTGTTCAGGAGTTCAGCTGACTGAAGGACAGAAGGGAAGTATGCGTCGTGAACAACTCCAAAAACAGAGAGCAACACGTCAGAACGTTATAGATTTGTTCCATGCAGTCACTTTTGAAATATTGAAAAAATTCTTTGCCATTCAACTTTACTTTTTTTTTTTTTCCCCTTTTCCCCTGGAGGAAGAGAGGGAGGCTATAAATGCAGGAATGGGTGGGGTTTGTTTGTTTGGGTTTTTTTTTGTTTAATGCTAATTCATTTTGCATGAATACTATTTACCAGGGGCCTTTCTATTATTTCAGTAACACAACAATTATGCCTAAGATGCTAATGTTAGGTGTTTGTGGAATTATTTTTTTTTTAATCTTTTGAAATAACAGCTGCTACATGATGCAGCCTCTTTTTCTAGCCTCTTGCACGCATCCGCTGTCTCTGTTTCATTGTGTCAAATCTGGAGTTTACCCTCACGTCTTGTCAAGGTCATTTACAAACTAAGTGTTGGAGCTTAGGTCACACCGAGCAGGTGTTCAGTGCTCGTTTTTTATTTAATTGAGTAGTTAACACACATCAGCTAGGAAAAAGAATCCATTCCAGTAAAAACAATTCACTTAAAACACTTATTTGCAGTAAAACTTGAGGCCAGGTCTGTTTGACCTGAAAGGATCTCAGTATGTTTATCTTATGGTAAAATTAAAGCACGTTAGTAATTTTTTCCCATTTTGCTATTTAGTGTCTTAGTCTGAATACAAATCCAACCATGGGCTCTGGAGTAGCTGTGATTGCATAAGACAAAAGTCTTGGTGACCCTTGTGGATGGCTTAATGAATGTATAAAAATATCTCAAACCGTGGACAAATGGGAAGCATTAGTTAGAGTCGGTGGAGAGCAGACCAGGCAGCAGTTTGGTTGCTGTCTTAGTCCATCATGGAACTGCATCTTAACTATAGCCTGCAGCTCCAGGCCCCTGTTACAAAAAGGGCATGTTTGGAATTGAAAAGATCATCTTTGTTGGGATCTTGGGGAATTTGTTTGTTTGTTTTCAGGAGGTGACAGCCTTTTCAGCATTGAAAATAGATGGACGAGGAAGAAGAGGGTGGAAGTGGAAAAGCTTGTGAAATAATAACGCATGCTTAACTGATATGATTGGTGTTGCCCAAAAATTTCTTGATTGCTGTGCTGAGTGTGTGCCAGTGCAAATGCTTCAAGACTTACCAGTTTGGAACCAGTAAGGAGCTGGCTGTTGGTGCACTTCCAGTCTCTTTGCAAGGCTTTATCACAGCTGTGTTACGTGAGCTCAACATTACACACTTAATGGAGGTGATGATCGGGAAGTGGCCCTGAGTATGATGCTGGGAACCACTCTTCTGTGGTCCTTCTAAACTTCTACCCCTGAAAGTTTCTTGAGATTTGGAAAGTTTTTTACTTCCTTGCCTTTTAACTTTTTATTGAGAGCAGCCATGTGATTAGAAATATTAAATGTTTTATGAAATAAATGAAAACCCTGAAAGTTAAAAAATTTGGTTTTAGTTTAAACTGCAAAGCTGTTACCATACCATTTCTGGACAGCTGAAACCTCACACAAAACTCCCATATCTTTCTTTAAAATCTCCAGTAATCCTTTTATTCTATTAGCAACATTTCACAATTGTAAAGAAATCCCTGAATCAGGAATTCCTTGTTATTGTTCCAATAGGTTCCTCTTTTCAGTGCTATGCTGAACAACAAGTTGGCAATCGCATATTTGATGTTACTGTATTCTGAGTCCTACAGATATATTTCAATGTACCAATGTCCTTAATTTGTGGTGGTTTTCAAAATCCTTAGAATTCTGTCTGGAAAAAAAAAATTGGTGTTACTGGTTATGTCGGCCAAATGGCTGCAGATTTTCTGCAACCTACAAGCTGAGCTTTGGAGGGGAGTTTTGGGTTGTTTTTTTTTAATGACCATATGTACATAACAGTCATTTCTTAAGTAAAAAAACATATATGAATATATGGCAGTACAGAATTCCTTATGTACGAATCTCCACAACCTTCTACTGTGCTCCTTTCTTTAGTGGCTCATTCTTGTGTCAACAAATTCTTTTCTGAAGACCTCTCAGAAACAGAGAGGTTTTAGCTGAAGAAAGAATTATCTGGAAGCTTCACAGCAAGAGCGTTGGATCCTTTTGTGCTGTGTTTAGCTGCACAGATGTCTAGAGAAGCACTAACTGCCAGGGTGGGGCTTTGACTTGTATCATGCATTTGCTTACAAATTGTGGCTATAGACATGACCTGCTTGCAAATAATTTCTGAAGAATAAGCCCTAAAATGATTGAAATAGTAAAGAATAAAAATAAAATATTAAAGTTATGCTATTTCCCCCTGCAGAGCATCTTTTGCCTTTAGCCTGATCCGTCAGTTATTGAAGTCTGTGGGAAAACTCCCTAGGGATTTGAACATGTGATCACAGATACTTATAAACCAAAAACTTTGCAGTTTGGGTCTGCTGCAGTTTTTGTGTTCAGTAATTTTGAATATATTTTGTGTTCTTCAATGCTTATGATGCATGTAGAATATCAGTATTGAAAATAATTTGTAAACTCTTAAGCTGTGCTTGATAATGTACCGATAACACAGAAAGCATCTTGGTGTAAGATGTACATGGGGGAATCAGAGGCTCCTTGCCATGAGCACAGAGGAGTGGTGACTTGAGGTAAAACTCCAGTGACCAAGTCACTGGGTAAGCACCAGGGAAAAACCCTGATCTGCATCTGGGACTGTCGAAGGAGAATGATCAACCTTGGGACCAAGTGTGAAATTCACCAGACAAGTTAATGGGAGCAGCTGTCTGGATCACTACAGACATCCCATCACTCTGAGAGGGACATTGAAGTCATTATGGGACGCAGGGACAGAGATTCTTGGAATTGTGCAAGACTTACTATAAAATGTTTAGGGGAAGGACCAGGGTGGGTAAAAGAACGATCAAGATGCTTTGAGAAGGGACAAATGTGAGAAGATAGGGAAGAAGTGACAAATAAGGGCCAGTTGCAAGGCTACTGGTAAGTAGTTGAACATGCTCTTCTGCTTTTCCAGTCTTGTTACTGACCTCCATTTGTAACTTTGTGGATGAGGGTCTGTCTGTTCTGTGTGGATGGACAAGTAAGTGCCAGTGGCTGGACGGCACCAGGAGTCACAGGGCACCAGGAGTCACAGGGGCCTGTGCTTGTGATACCAGCAGCTGGAAAGACAAATGTATGGAGGTCTGAGTGCCAGCAACTGGACAGGTGGCCGTAAGTATGTCATAGGTATCTGTGTGTCTGAAGTGGCAGCAACTGGAAAGACTGGAGTGCATGCATTTTTTGTGGGTGTGTACATCAGTGTGTGTAATTACTGATGAACATTAAGCTGGAGGTCCAAGCCAGCTGTTGGAAGGACCTGTGGAATTAGGGGATGAGCTGTGGGAGAGCCTGTTTGTACGTGAGGCAAGTCTCAGACCAGGGGGTTCAGAAGCTGGGTATAGATTGACTAAGACCAGTTGCCGGAGAGAGCCAGAGGGTGTATGTCAATGTGTGCATGTGTGCACATGCTCCAGTGGGTCTGGGAGCCAGCAGCCTGTGGGGATACGGGCCTCAGGGGCTTTTATGTCCAGGTGCCAGCAACTGGAGACACCAGAAGATCCAGCAGCCAGTTACTGGACAGATGGAGTGTCTAAGAGCAGCTGCTGGAGGGATCTATATTATATCCATGTATGCATTCCTTGCTCACAGGCTTTCATCCTAATCAGCCAGATGAGGGAATAAGGTGTGGGTGCCGGTGCTGTTGTGAGTGCGTGAGGGCTGTGTTTTGGTCTGTGTGACTGGCTCTGTGTGCGTACTGTGCACCTCCACCTATTGAGAAAACATGCTCAGCCTCACTGCTGCGGGATGCAGAGCAGCAACAGCCTGGCCTCTGCTGGGTAATGAGATTTGGTAACCTCTAGTAATTATCTCTGTTTGGGTATTGTGGTGGTATTAGATCTCAGACACAGAAAGGCTGAATTTTCAGGGAAGGAGTGTAAGCAGCAGCAAAGTATACTAGAAAAGAATATGGAGAAAATGAGTAAGGAAATAAAAAAAGAAATAAACCTACTCAGAATTGCAGAAAAATGCACTTTGTTATATAGCAAGGTTATATATACACAATACAATAATATGCGATGCTGTTATACATTCTTGTAGATGCTATTGACTGAAAGATGCTGAAGGAAGAGAATAACAGCATTTATTCATGCATGGCATGCTTTTCAGTAGCGTAAGTTATTACGTGTCTTCACAGGAGACTTTACTACATAATTAAAAGGTATCCCAGGATGGAGATTCTGTAACTTTGTGCCATAGAAATATAATAGTTTAAGTGACTGAGTACAGTTTATCATCTGGTGCTTAGAGCTTTTATTTACTTCTAAAAGTTGCCAAAGAGATTCTGCATCATAGAATGTGCACGTTTTGTGTGTGTCTAAAATACAGGGATAGCAATTATTTAATCAGAAACTTTCTGCTTAATTTAAAAAGTTATATTTAAAAAACACAGAAGCAATAGCTTCCTCATTTGTTTGTTCATTTTTTTACATATTTGATTGTGTAAATAGATGCTTGAATCTCAGATGACCTGGCTCAGTCAGCAGAGGTGGGCTGCCAGGTTTACTGAGTTAGCACTGAGCTTTTCGATACTCATTCCCTTCACTTCTTTACCCGAGCCAACCATGCAACACTCATTTGCAATGAGAAAATTTGTGGTGAAGAATGATGTTTGTGGTAGCAGCATATTCTCTCCAGTTTTGAGTGCAGTGTCCTGTAAAAGGGATGTTGCACTAGGATGACCTCTGTTGTGGCTCTTTTATTTGGGCTGAACACAGGACTGGATTTATGGCTGGCCACCTTTCCCTTTGACGCAGCCTGCTCCTTTTTTTTGTACCCTGCTTTGCTTTGTCCTAGCAGAAAATGATGCCACTTTATTTTGTGTATTTTGAAAATGGATTGTAGTAATTGAAGTCATAGCTGCTTAATGTACTGTTGGAATAAATTTTTGGAGTTCATGTTACTTTGCAAAGCTAGGGCAGTTAAAAGCTGGATTCAAAAAGCATGTGTGAGCGCTTCAATTTTTACTGTATTTTAGGTTCTCTGCTGAATACAGAAGATAATTGGAAGGCATGCATTTAGGAAGTTGTCTTTCTAATCCCAAGTTTAAAATCAAAGTTTTCAAGCCCAGATGCCTTTGAAATCACTGAAGCTAATGAGTAGTCATCATCTCAGAATCTAAGCCTGCTTATTTATATTCTTCAGTCCAGATCCAGTGTTCCCATGCCATTTTAAAAGCCTGTCTTTAATGTGAGCTTGAATTCTGACCAGTAAAGCTTTTATGAATGCCATTAAGGTAATGTTAAAAGTAAACCTGTTCTGACACGAAGGCTGGCTCACAGATAAAGTTGTTTACTATATTATCTATACATTAAAGGTATTGCTGTATTTCTCTCTGGCACTTTCTGGAAAGAAGTAGCAACGTGTGGGTTGGGTAGCTCTTGGGACATGCCACAGCTTCTTGTTTACATTCTGCAGAACAGATAGTGTCCAAGGTGTGTTGTACTAATTGTGCAGAACCAGATAAACTCTAGAACTGCATGTAGCAGTTCTAACACTTTAGATAAGCTACTCCTCTGCAACTACTTAGCAGGGATTCTAGATATCCAGCAGCCCAGCTCTAATCTTCAGGACTTCTTGTAACATTTCTAGTAGTAGGAGACCTGTTGTTGGTCTCAAGACTTGCCTGTTTTCATAAACTTTTACACTGATGTCCTCCACTCTTGTTAAATTATTGCTTCTTCAAGGTGTGCTTGTTTCAAAACTGTGATACAAAAGTAACCTCATACAGCGGACAGATGCCACAATAATATTTAGCATTATTGTCATTATGTTTTCTTCTGCCTGGCATGTATTAAATTTGGATGGTGTAATATCTCTTGTGAAATAGAACACTAGTAGATAACTTGAAAACCTGGCGTGGCCAGGTTTTTTTCTTATCAAGCTAATTTCCTTTGAACCTGAAGCAGCATCCATCAGATCTTGTCAGGAGCACAATGAGGCACCTACTGTATATTGTCAGTGGAATACCAATTAGCCTTTAATTTTACCACACGCCCAATCAAAAGAGCTATTGCTTTCACATGATGGCAGAAGGTCATTAAAACAAATGATCTTGCTGCCAGACAATGACAACAAAACCACAGCTCAGTAAGTAGTGTATCTGTTACTGGGCACCGACAGCACACTAAACGCTGTGCTGTACTCGCTTTTTCCTTCTGCCTTGTTTCAGGCGATCCCATGGCCTGAGAGCTGTAGCTAAAACTCTGTCTCCTAACAACCTTTTCAGATACAATTCTATTTGCCTGAAATGTTCAAGTACACAGGTACTTTTGATGTCATAGCTGTCAAATTCTGTAGCTTTTCCTTTGCTTGCAGCCATGCTTGCTGTTTTAGTTCTTAACAACCTTTGCCAGCAAAACCAGCAGCCTGTCCTTTAATGCCCTGAAAGGTTGTTCTTCAGCCCTGCAAAGTGAGTGCTGGTGCATTACTTAAGCTGTTACGGTTTGTCTGGGTTTAGTCATCGGGATTCTCTGACCTGTTACACTTCATATTCTGTTGTGAGGTATGGGCAGTTCAATGCTCTCTTCTGTTTGGGACACAAGAGAATTTTCAGGTTCCAGCTTTCTCATGTTTCTCATCCTACTCACTTCTGAACTTTGTTCCTGTAAGGCAGTTGCCTAGTTTTCTTCCTTCAGCTTGAGAGCAACCTGCTTCGTGAAATTCCAAAGTAATGCAGTTACTGCTGTATAATTGGGAGGTGCTATTCACAGATCTGAGTCAATCACACAAAGCTACTAAAATGTATTAATGTTTTTACATTCAAAAAGTAACAAAACTCTATGTACTGATAACAGATACTAATTCTCCTACCATTCACACTTTTAAGATGTCTGTGCAAAAGTAGAACAGAGAAACAAAATTGGGAATAAAACATGAGTGACAGCCAAACAAAAATCCTACTCTGTATGTAAGAATTTCATTTCAAGTCTGCAATTTTTTTCTGTGCTGAGTTTTTCCACTGATTCTGCTCAACAATATCATCAACACTGAGAACTCCCGCAGAGCTGCTGCATTGGTAACAATCAGAAGAAAAAAGAATTTTTATCCTTGCTGCAAAATAGTCTAGGCACCCAGTTTGTAATCTTTTTCTGACTAACTTCTTGAAAAGGAAAAATTGGCACTGATGGTAAATGGTCCTGTGTGAGGTTTTTGGCCTGTCTGTAAATCAGGTAGCAAGTGAGCATCTAGAAAATGAGTATTGTGTAATCATTGACCCAATGACCACATCTCTTCACCCTCCTCCACAGCTGAAGAAAGTTTATTTTCCACAAAGTGTCACTGGAATGTTTTTACCAGGGAATAAAAAAATTATGTAGCAGTTACACAATTCAGTTGTAGTCTCTGAGCCTCCTGGTAATAATCAGATCCCTTCCTAAGTGGTGTCCCGAGAAAGGATGGTGCGTTCAGTCTGCTTCATTCATCGAATGCAGAGATCAGATGTTTCGGTTGGTCATCACAGAAATGTGACAGCCATTGCCTATACCATCTGCTGAAGCAATCCTGAGTGGGTGTCCCAGATGGAATGGGAACATGTGCTAATTTAGTGCAGCACTAGTAAGTCTAATTTTTCACTGAGGGGTGTTTTAGATGCTTTACCTGAAGCCATTGACCCAATGCCCAAGTAACTTGTACTAACTTTTACAAGTCGGTGAAAGGATGGAGCAAAAGTGAGACCTGAAGTGAGAGAAGTTCTGTTCCCCAGGAGAATGTTTTAAGTAACAGTGTAATTTGTGGGAAAAAGAGAAAGGTATTTTTTCATGATTCCATTTCTCACACTGCCGACTCAAATTTGGTGGATCAGAAAAGCCTTCAGGTATTCTGTGTGCTCTGTCTCCTAAGCAGTTACAGCTTAAATCATAGAGGGGAATTGAGACATGTAAGAATTTACATTAAATGTGTGTTTGGTATAAAAACCTTAATATCTACCTGTTGTGAATTCATGGCTCCATACTGAACTTTGTTTTCTGATGTTTATTTTAAAACCCTAAGGTACTGCTTATTTAATGTCTTTAGAAATGAGTATCTGTGTTAGCATCTTTAAAACACATTTTTATATTGCTTGCAGTTCCAAGGGAAAGAAAGAAAATTTGATTCACATGCATTTTAGATTTCAGAAATGAGCATGAAAAAGAGAAGGACAAATATGACTAATAATAATTATTAAAAAACAGTGAGCCTAACACTGAAAACAGGCATGAGTAACTAAAAGTCTCAACTCTTTTAAGATTAAAATGATAATAAAATTTGGCTTCTGATATCAGATGATTCAGCAATCTCTGCTTTCAGGTTTTTTTGCAAACATGAGCCTGGAAACTCAAAATAGTCTTTTTCAAATAACTCGAAGTTGAACACCAGATATTTCTGGACCATATTTCACACTTTATCCTGTATTTCTGGACTCATGATAAAATCTCCACAATCCCTAGCTCTGCAGTCAGAAGCCAGAGAAGGCTCCTACAGAAGGATAGAAAAATGCAAAATGCAGAAAGATCTAATACTGCATTTAGAGCAATGTTTGCTGTATTATTTTCTGCAGGTATTTCCTTCATCACTTTGTCCTTTGACCTGCATATTCCAGTCTTCTTTTATACCTACTTTATGCTCCTTATACAAAGATTCTGTGATCCTTGGGGTAGTCCTGTATAGGGCCAGGAGTTGAACTTTGATGATCCTTGTGGGTCCCTTCTAACTCAGGATATTCTGTGATTCTGTTTCTTTATCTGAGTTGTTTTGATGTATGGATGGCAGGTACGAACAAGTTCTCTGCTTTCTAAGTAAACAGCACATGAGGCTGCTCTAGCCAAAAAGCCAGAGACCACATTAGCAATTGTCTTAGTTGGAATTTGTCTCTCCAGACTTCTTGAAAAGCTTATTAGTTCAGGGTTGGTGCCAGGCAATAATACAGTCACATATATGTCATCAAAACAAGCTTGCATCTGCCCACAAGGTCACACAAAGATTAAAACTAAACTCTTCTTTGTGGACAGCCCATTTCAGGCACTACAAACTATGCTCAGTAGGTTTGGGAGCTGAAGCAATTTGAAAACAGTCAAATATGCAAGTAAGCAGTCATACATACATACATACATACACACATACGTACTTACATATGAAATGTGTTGCTTGGGGTGATTTGGTTGAAGACATCAAGGTATGAGTTAAGTTGTCAGTACCCTTTTGACTATAGATAAGATCTTCCTGTCACCTATGTGAGCTGCAAGGGGTTAACCACTGAGGCATTATTACTAGAAATTTGTTCAAGCACCAAAATAATGAAAGCCGTAGTGTTTGATTTTGTGCCTTCTGGCAGCAGAAATTTATCTTGTACCTTAGTCAGGTATCAAACTGAGGGGTAGGGAAGGGTGATGGTAGTAC
This sequence comes from Eulacestoma nigropectus, assembly GCA_013397775.1. Taxonomy (NCBI): domain Eukaryota; kingdom Metazoa; phylum Chordata; class Aves; order Passeriformes; genus Eulacestoma; species Eulacestoma nigropectus. The sequence goes on along the minus strand of VZTE01005844.1, from coordinate 20,258 downwards.
TCACAGAACTTGTCAAAAACTTGTAGCTTGCTGAGTAGTCTTAGAGATGGATCAGACCATTTCCTTAACATAAAATAAATAAGTGGAGAATCTTAAATTAACCTGACTTCTGAAGTCTGGTGCCTTCTGAAGTCTGGTGCCTTCTGAAGTCTTCCTGGGCCCTACAGGCCCTACACAATTTTGTTCCACAGTCTTTTGAACAAGTCTTTTGTAAACAGGCATATGTGTCCTTAACTTTTTCTCCATGGTAACCACTCAGTTACCTGAGGTGTTTGGTTGCCTCTCACATAAGAGCAGGTTCTGGACATTAGTCTTTCTCATACTTACTAAAATAAAATAATACACAACATTGTTATCACGTGGAAGAGGAAGAAAACTCTGTTGCTAATAGAGTAATGGCAACCAAATGGCATTTTAGAATAGAATATTATTTATGGAATTCCCTAGCTTTTCAAATTCTACGTAAATAACATTGTTAATAATGAAGCAACTCTTACTTTAAGGCATTCATTTTCACTTTCCTAGGGTGATAATTTTGTGCCTGAATGCATATCTTACAAGTCCATGTAGCATAGATACTGTTCATTTGAAGCTGAGGCACAATGTTGGGACAGATTCTCAATAATTATTGTTCTATATATGTGTACCATTTATTCTAATTATGGACAGCTGAGAATGCAGCTGCAAAATCATCATATCGTTCAGTTTACTGTCAGTGTTCATTACTGGCAAGGTCTTTTCATTTTTAGAATACAGTATTTTAATCTCTCTCTATTCCCTGTGTCTGTCCACAGATGTTTGAACATTATTTTCAAAAACTAAATTTTACAGACTCTGGACACAATATTTTTATATTTAGGGTCTTTTTTGTGGAAAAATAATAATTTTTGAAGAATATGTATGCAAACATTTTAACAAGGCAAAAGCTTATAATTAGGAACTGACAAGCAGAGAGTTTAAACAACTCTACCATCTTCCTTGAAAATAGATAAATAGCAAGCAAAACCAGAAAAGCAGCTTTAAAAGTTGCTGGGTTTGAAAGCTTTAAAAATGGTAAGAGGGTAATGAATTTTTAAGACCGGAAGGTTTGTTTCTGAACAGTAGGAAAAAAGACACATGCTGCGCATCAAAGAAAAGAAAAAAATGCTACTGCCAATCTTTAATATTTTGGATACTGTAATCTTGTGGAAGCTTTAGTAGGTCTCCATTGTTAATATCTAAAACTCCGTTTTCTTTTTCTTGCAAATAAATCTTCTAAAAGCAGTTTATTTGTGGTGTCTTTAGCCACATTTGCAATAGTTATTTTGACTGAAAGCTTCTTCTCTACAGTTATAGGAAAGCCATGGCTAATAACTCTTTCTCCTAAAAAGTCAGTCCTTTTGCTACTGTTACAGCTGTATAATTTATGACATCTCTATGTAGAAAATCTGATGGTTTTAACATTTCATACTCCAAAAGGGACAAAGCAACATTCTCTTCTTTTCTATGTTGTCTGCTCCCAAGATAGTTATGCTTATGGTGTGTGGTTATCCAAATTTGCAACTCTCAATTCGGTGGACATTTTCTCTCAGTATATTTTTGTATAAATTGCAGGATTTGTGTCTTATAAATCGCATTGTTTACTGTTTCCTTTGAAGCGTAGCCTGTCCTCCCAAAGCTCTTTACTCAAGCCTAAAATCCACTGCTTTAAATGAGCAATGGTTTATATTTTCCTTAATTTTATATAATTAAAAACAGGGTTAGAAGCCACAACAATAAATGTCTTCATTAATAAGGGTCATTCCAACCTGTAAAATTCACACAATCAGTTATGCAGCATATATCAGGCTACACCTGGAATACTCTGTTCAGTTCTGGTCCCCACAATTCAAGACACACATTGGACTGACAGGAGAGTCTCTGAAGGAGGGCCAGGAAGATGATCAAAGGGCTGGAGAACCTGATCTCTGAGGAAACACTGGAGTTAGTCACTCCCTGGAGACAAGAGGGCTTGGAGAGATCTCATCACAGCATTCCAGTACTTAAATGGTGGCTACAAAGAGGATGCCCCTTTTTTTTCCAGAAAAAGAAAAATTCCAGCCTGTCAGAAACTTGTAAGTATTTGGTAACGTATCAAACCAAATGTAAGCACTGCATTTTCAGTCTTCAATATAGATAGCTTTTTAGAACCATATAGTTAAAATTTGCAAGAATATTTTTTAATTGCTTGACATAATTATTTCATTACTGTATAGGCATTATGATAGAAGGAGTAGCAGCCTCTAACGCAATTTGTCTAGTGCTTTCTATAATAAAATGAAATGGTTATAACTTTTAACAGCTCCACTTCCATCATGATTAGCTGCATACTTTGGAAGCTTGGCAGGAAAGAGTCTTTGAGTTAGAAAGGTGTCTTTTAGTACCATTATAAAAATTCCTATAGCATTGGCAGAATTTCAAATTGTCAGGAGTCATAATTTTTCCCATGTACTGTATATTGTACAGATTAGAGTTTTGCATTTCCTGCCAAAACTGTTGACATCTGAGAGTGCTGTGTGCATATCACGGAGCCATCCTGAATCGTCATTCTATGCAGAATTCAAAGTCTGAATGAATCGTGAACCAAAGGATTCTTTTCCTGTTTAGAAAGTCTGTAGGGAATAGGAACTGATCAAGTAATTAATTCATTCTGTACCTTGCCTTTTTGTCTTTGGTATGATCTGAACCTTTTACTCTGCCTATTAATAAAAATGTCTCTTGGTTCACAAAGAACATACACCAGCTTGAGTGAGAAGACATCTAGGACAGGTACACAAGCTACCTGTGCAATTACACGAGGAAAGCACTACTTAGGGATCCTTTGTTGTTTAGCCCACTAAAACAAGACTGGTCAGATATAAATAACCCTTTACAAAGGAAAAAAAAACCCAAGGTCAATCTGGCATGGCTTGGAAACCTTTTTGTGGATGTAATAACTAGTCATTGTAGGACTCCAGAACATCTAGTCATTTAATCTCCCATCTTAAACTAATGACATCAGAAACCTCTGCAGATTTCCAAGGTTATATTCCACTAGTATTTGTTCCTCCAATACCAAGAGGCTAAGTCTGCTGATGGAATAAAATCAGAAAAAAAGATTAAGGGAGATAGCAGGCTTTTATAAATCAATCTGACATTTAGAGAAATCTGAGTTACACCAGTCAGTGCATGCACCACAGCCAAAAATTTCTACCCTGATAGCATTACACAATTTTGGTCAATAAACTTGCAGTAACTTGAATATGGAGTGGATTTTCTGAATGATAGGATTTGATTTTTCATAATCATTGTGAAGATGTCAGAAAACTGTGGAGCTGTCATAGCAGTGGGGGCTCATTTCTTGTGCTGAATGTATTTAACACGCTGGATCACTGTAGAGTAGCTGGAGGTGGCTGGCAGGGGAGCTCTGCAGATTAACTCATGTGAGTGCAGCAGCCAGGCTTGGAACCAGGGCAGATCCCACTGCCTGTTTCCAGCAAGACCACAGACAGTTTACTGTCATGTGCAAGATGCAGAACTCTCCAGAAAAACACTTCTGTACCTAACCAACCCTCTGGATGTTCATTGCGCTGCTTTATGTAACAAGACAAGATGCACGCAGTTTTTCTTTATATATATTTGTATATTCAACCAGTGACTCCTGCAGAAGTTGCAAAGGAAGTATTGGCATTTGGACTGTGACTGCAAGGCAATCAAGCGTCTGGCTGCCAGTTACCAATCCAGTAGCTGTGAAGTAACATAGTATGGAAACAAACACCATGGATGTAGTAAGCATAGTTCTGGGAGAAAGGACTGCTAAAACGATGACTTAGATAATGTAAAATATAAGATGAATTTGTGTTGCATTTTGAGTCCCAGAAGCAGCAAGTACATTACAGAACAGCAAAAGATCGCAAAAAAGTTATGTCAAATGTGAACAGATAAAAAACCCCTTTTGTCACAGATTATATTGGTAATGATATGTATCAAATGTTTAGAACATTGTTCATATCTAAAGTAACAATTTTCAAACCAAAGCAATTTGAAACTAGTCTAAACCCTTACTTTAGGAGATTCAAAGTGTCACAAAAGCTGCACAATTTTTTAGAAGTTAATGAATGAGCTAAAACCAGTTTCCTGTTATAAAAATTTTTAACTCTTGGCCAAAAGCTCACCATTTGAGAAATCCTTTCTTGCTTCTACCAATTAAGTGTATTATTTATAAAGACAATTCCAAAAAGATTTATCTTGTCTTCTACACTGGTACTTTATTGTCTGATATATTTAAAATATTTTTCTTCTCTGAAATGTGACATTTGAGGTCACCAAATAATTTTTGGTTTTATTTAATTAAAGTTTGTAATTCTCATTTAGAAGCGTGTACTCTGGCCTATGGAGCTGATTATGGATAAATTGTCAATTACTTTTAGACACAGGGAGATTGAAAGCTGCAGTGAGTTATTTTCCATAAGGCCCCAGCAGCACGGACACTGAATTTATAGAGTTCATTGGGAATGACACACATGACACAGTGAGGTGCATTTGAAAGTCCAGATATACCCTTTTCTGCCTCTTTAGGCTGAGAGTTTAAAAAACATTGATGTGCTGAAGTGAAATGTGTGCTGCTGCACACACGTGGCCATAACTTTGCGGGCGATAGTATTGGTCTCCAGACAGCTTGTGACAAGGTCGTGCTTCTCCAGGAACTCAGTGCCAAGTGCGGTTTCTCATAGAAGAGCAACTTCTATTCTTGTCCGGTCTTAATTTCTGTGATCTTTCCTTAACAGATGCTGGTTAGAACTATATAAAAAAGGAAAAAGAAAATCATAATTTCCTTGAACATTTTTAGAGACTTGTTCTTCACCCACTTCATCTTCTCAAAGACTCATGAAATATATTACAATAGTTAAGTTTATTTTCCAGAAATTTCATTTAAATAGCCATCAATTTAGCTTTATCAGTGATGTATCAGAACAGATTTTGTAGCAGTTTTGATAACTAAGACAAATATAAAGTTCAGCCATGTAAATATAAACTTCTAATTGAATTCACGTTATTTGTCCTGTGACATGGGTTTTGCAGGTTGTATATATTTGGATTTTTAAACATTCTTGAAATACATAAATTAATTTGCATAGGGAGGTGAGGAAGTGATATTATCCTTCTGCATCTACAGACATAATTTTCTCCACATTAGTCAAGGTTGAATTACAGTGGTGAAGATTTTTCTTGCTACACATAAGATACTGCACATTTTAATATATCTTATTATTTGAAAACGTCTCTTGAAATTCAGCATTTATCATAATTTGACTAACTTTATCTCATTCACTTAATTAAAAACCCAGGTGACTTTTTCCTATGTTTTTTGTTGGTTCAGTTTCCAGAGCTTGAAATATTAAAGATCCTTCATCTTTTATTTTTATCTTTAATGTAAAAGTTAAGCAGGCATTTGATTGACCATCTCTTTTTAGCTTTGACCGAGACTAAGAAAAAAACAGGAGACCAAGGGAGCCTTTAGAGCACTGAAGTTTGAACTTCCAAGGATTAGTTGCTTCAGTGAATGGTTTTCAAAAGCTAATTTCTGAAATGTAACTCAAGGAGAAGTATAAGTTATTCTCTGGCATTCTCAAAAGATTAAGTTGGAAAAGAAACTGCGCCTCTGCCTGATGTTCTGGTAAATAGTGGGGGGAAACACCGGCTGAAGAAGGAATGTTGCTTTTAGTCAGTTCAAGTTTTAAGTCTTGTAGTTCTTTCAGTAAGAAAACAGTAAGTATTCAGAAACATATTGCTTTGACTAAATCTGGATTGTGAAGGAGGAAAGATTAAGTAATCATTAGGTGCTTGTAAAGTGACAGTGGAGACAGGACAGAATCATATGGCAATTGTACATGAAGCAATTAAAAAATATATATAGAATAGTTCATTCCAGTGTTACATGGGCAAAATCGGTACAGGCGGAATAAAGTCTAAGGAGGTGACTCAGATCTTACAACCCACATTCTTTATAGTTCTCAGTGCTTATGAATATGTTTACGTATCTGACTCCAGTTTAACACCAGCCACTTCCTGCTTTCACAGAAAATAAGGCTTCTATATACAAATGCAAAGCCTTAGTACTCTTGTGAATCTGATTCTGTTCTTCCCTCCATATTCAAGGATCTGAAAAATCAATATTGTCTACCTTGGTTTTATCTCATTTCAATAAGGTACAATGATTATGAGTCCCTGCTGTGGAACAGTGACAATCTGTTGAAGGAATTTCTCAAAGATTAAAGACAAGAAGGGATATCTTCAAGTAACCTTGCTAGTAAATTAGAAGTAAGAGTTTTTAAGCAGTACAGGAAAAGCAAGTGATAAATGAGCCATTGCAATAAAGACACCAAGAAATTGTACTCACAAAAGTCAAATAACGACTGGTGTTAATTTAGTAATTCTTTATTGCAGCTCAGTAATGCATATGAGTCATTTTCTGTATTTCTTGCTTGAATTCAGTATTGCCACTGATGGTTTGTCCAGGCACCTTTTTTGGCTGAATTTTGTTCAACAATGTTGTTCATAAAAGCCAGAAGACTGCCTGAGAGTGTGAGCTGTTCACAAATGAATAGAAACCTGATTAATTTTTCTGTTGGTGTTAAAAATAAAATCCTCTTGATTGTTTTCAGTGCTTTATCTGCTTTTGTTTTTAAGTATGTCATAGGGATTTATATGCCTTATGCTTTAAATCTCAGGTAATACAGATCTGATACTTAAAACAAGGAAAATAATCTTATATTGCATTTAATATTCTAGGATATTTTTTATTCTTTGCCACCACAAAAAAAAAAGTTTACTCATTTATGATTGCAGTGTCATCTTTAAGTATTAAATATACTCAGCTGATACTTTAGTTGGCTTCTTCTTTTGTCTTTTCATCACATCTGTGTATAAATCAGCAGTGTTGGGTTTACAGTCAAGTTTTATTTTAGTGCTCCCATGACTTATGAGAAGGTAATTTGGTAAGGTAGCTCATTTGTATACATTCTGTATAGTTTTTGCTGCAATCAAATTGCAGATCAGTTGCTCTAGGTTTCAGTTGCATTGGATTCACTGAAGCTTTAACTACCCACCCTAATTATTTCGAGACCCTTATGGATAGTTATAACCTTGATTAGTATAGACACAGGCAGAATTATAAGTATAGAAAAATAATATAGAATATATAAAATAATAGCAGGGAATGTGTATTAATCAAATTACAGAAAAATTGAAAATATCAACTCCGTATATCTGGAAATTTAATCCTTAAATTTTTCCTTCAATGTACTTTTGAATGCACCCAGTGAAGGTTTTTCCACTATTTGTTGATGAGAACTATTGTACTACCTGAGAGTTCATAAATCCCATGAACATTTCATTTTTCATCCTATTACTCATAGGATAGTGATGTAGGCTGTAAACTAGAAACATTCAAAGCTGACGAAGAATTGGCTTAAGAAATTTTAAACAAAAATGCATCACAAACTTTGAGTTATTCTAAATCATTATAGCCTTGGGGCTGCCTGGATGTGTACTGCAGCATTTCTAAAGACATTCTTGGCAGCAGTAAGATTGCAAATTACCTTCAGGGCTCTCCCCTGAGGTCTCAAAGAAATTATAGGGAGAAAGGTCAGTTCTTCTGAGGGCCTCCGCTAGGCATCCATAAACTGGCATTATTCAGAAGTACTCTCAGAAAGCAGATACCAAACTGACTACTCTGCATGAGCTGCTTATCCAACAGTGCTTGAAATCTCCCTGTTACCCCAGTCTGCCTGAATGTCCCAGTTACACATTCACCAGGGTCAGTAAGTTAAAGTATTCTGCTTAAAAATAACAAAGATAATTTCTGCACCCAGAAATGTGGGAAAAGTGGATGCCACTACTTTAGGTGACGTTTGTAAGAACTTTCTGCCTTACAAAGGGACTGAGGCTCTACCAGGACATAGAAAGTGATAGCTCCCTAAGTGCTTATTTTGGAGACCTCTCCTCTCTTCTATGGAGGCTATTTCCCACCTAATTCATAGGCAGTCAGTTTTACTGGGGTGTTCAGTAGGAAAAGTGTCACCAGAGTTTACTCAGATTTCTTGCTGCAGCTTCCAACATTGTTTATCACAGAAACTCCTCAGAAGTGGAATCAGAAATCTGAAGGGAGTCCTGACTGCATGAAAAAAACAGCTGTCCCCTTTTCTGAACCTCTGTCAAAGTCTACCATTCCACTAAATACAAATTGATACTTGCTGCAATTGTTCTTCAAGTATATCTAGAGAAACTGAGGGAAAGTTTGTTTGGGATAAATGTGTCTGTTTAGTACTTTTCCCTTTGCATGCACAAAGAAAGAATGGAGTTCTTTCAGCTTCTTTTGTAGAACTTGTTTTTGAGAAGGAAAAAAGGTTTCTAGTGGGAAACCACTAATTTGAATCAATCTCCTCCAAAAAATATATGTATCAGGACCTTCTCATTGTCAGTTAAAGCCAGAGTGTCTTCCACCAGTTAGCCCGTTTCCTCTTAACATTAGCTGATCTCAGCTAGGGAATCCAAGGCGAGCTAACTCCACAGTTTTTGTCTGAGAAAGTTGCAGTATTTGTTTCTTTACTCCTCTGCTTCTACAACTCAATGTCTGTGTCTAAACTTTGGACTCAGAATGCAAATATACTCACACTCAAAACACCCAGTTGCATATTGTACATTTAAAGGAAACTTAAATTTTCGCTAGGGTCTCATTTCCTACTTTGTTTAAGGTGTTGCTGATCTTTTGCCTCTGTTGATACTCTAAAATTTCTCCTCTGAGGGGATGTAATCGATTCTCTAGTGGCCTGGTTACAGCCTGCTGTGGATGTCTCAGTTCCACTGCAGGTCAGCTCAGAATGAATTTTACAATCTCTTGTTTCTTACCTTTTGAGCTGTTTTTGTAAGTGAGATAGTTGCATCAGAAATTCATGATTTTTTTGTTGGACTTTTAAATTTTTTTCTGAACATGTGGATCTCTAGCTCACAGATTAGTTGGAACCGTGACCTAAGTATAACCAAATAAATGTATCTGCCTAAGCTGACAAGATAGCCTGAAACAGCTGCTTTGAGAGGTGAATTGCATCATTCATGACAAGGATCAAAGGCCACTTCTTTGACACCCTCCTACAAGAGAGTGCTGTACATGTGACCATCTAAATCTAAACACCAAGGAGCTAAGGTGAAGAAACTTTCCTGTTGCAGCCAATGGGAGAAGAAACAGCTCATTTTTTTGAGAAGTGTAAGTAAGAATGCTTTCACACCTTTTCTGGGCAGGAAAGAGGTGTTCTCTGTCAATGTCAAAATCTTTCCTGGGAGTGGTATACTAGCTATTTTCAATTTGATAGAATTGATCATCTACATTACTGCAATGTTTCTTAAGATAAATAAAAGTCCAGTTCCTCTCACACAGCTAGCCAAAATCACATTGAAATTCCATACATCTTTTTCCATTTTAATGTCTCTAAGATTTAGTAGAACATGTCTAATTTACAAGCATTACAATTTTTAAGAATAGTTAAACTTTTAGCTCAGTCCTCATAATATATGAGGATTTTAAGCAGATAAACCATTAATACTAATGGGATTAATTCCCTAAGAGCAAGAGGAAAAAACCCTCAAGAGCTTTCAGAAAATACCTTCTGCTTTCATAATGTAATTAAATTGTAGTTAAAGTTGCATTATACATTGCTAATTAAAGGGGAAAACCATCACCAACTTTACCAATTATTCTTTTAAATAATATTAATATGAAGAAAATTCTTGCACTTCGATTTCCTTATACTAAGCATTTAAAACATGATTCTTTCAGGACAGAGAGGGCTGTAGGCACGATATACTTCTCGTGCTCTGATCAGGGTAAGAACCACTGAGTCAAATCATGGAAACCACTTCAAGGGCAAGTATGGGATATGTTTCTGTCTCTGTTATTAAAAACGAGTAATGTCCTACCTTCTTTTTACAGCAGCCTAACTTACTCAAAATTTCTTTAAATTTTTGGGAGGTTATTTAAATTTTTGAAAGCTAGAGTGTGAACTCCTTGAGGCAGGTGTTGCCTGCTGGTTACTGTTTACACCACAGCTACTGTACTGTGAATTCCAGCAGAATAAAAACAACCCTTGAAACTTGCCTCAGACAAGTAAGTTCAGGTTGAGAGAGACACATCATCTCCTACAGGAACACCCTGAAAAAGCTCCTTTTGGGAGTTCCCCTTTGTTCTGTATACACTTACGGGGATCAACTCAGTGACAATGTCTGCAGCAGCCTCTACAAGGATACAAGCCAGAACTAGGGCTTTTGTCGCTTGGAGTTCTGAACTGCCACTGACTATGGGAGTCATCTTCAAGGTAAATAGTATTATGCCTTTAGTGCATTTATGGAACAGCTATTGCCTCGTTTCTGGATCTCATACAACTTTGTTTTTGGCTTTGTGACCTGCTTAGTGCTATAGGAATATAGCTATTTGCTGACTGCAATTTACTCTGTAATGGAGCTGGAGTGGGGACTAACCCATTAATTTAATGGAACATTAAGATGAAAACATTGCAAGCCATAGAATCTCATCAGGAATCAGTGAAGAAAGGCTGGGCTGTATTTACAACCATGAACTATTTTCATTAGAAATTTCTATTTATCAAAGCCAAATTTTTCATGTAAATGTATAAGATATGGAGACATTTTGGTAAGGCAGATTATATAGGTATTACATGGAATTTCTGACCTGATCAGTAAAAGTTCGGGTCTACATTTTACATTTCTTATGTTTACCTGGATTCCTTCAGTTTTCAGAGACTTTTTGCACTTGTATCTAGCTGTCAACACAACATGGGTCACACAGAAGGGGAGGTGCCCACAGTGCAGGACCAGCCGTGCAGCCCAGCACCTGGACTCCCCCAGGCTCAGCCAGCGGATCCAGGTGCCTCATGGCAAAGGCAGCAGGCAGCTGTGAACAAGACTGGAGTCAGCAGGGCAGGGAAAATTGCTTCTTCCCTCTCCTCAGCCATTTGTGACACCATAACTGAGGGGCTGGCTCCACCCTTGGGGATCCCTGCCACAAGACACCAGTCCAGGTGGTGGGTCTCCAAAGAGAGTGGAGAAGGGATTGTAGTGCCCCTGGGGTGGCAGTACCCTAGGGGTTGGTCATGGGGGCTGTGCCATTGAACATTTGGAGAAGGCAATGGAGCGCTTCATCCTCCAGTGTGCAGAGGGGTCTATGAAACAGGAGGGACTGAAGCTGGAGTTCAGGTTCCCTTTAGGAACTTGGGCAATACCCCCAGTGCTCAGGACAGGCAGGCCTCCAAGACTGCTCTTGGGGCTGGTCCCCAACACTGCAGGGACACGCTCAAGATCGTGTGGCAAGAGGAGAGGATTGGTGGCGCAGGGGGAGTTTCTGAGGCCTGGAAAAATGATCAGAGTGTTGTTCCAGATGGACGAAGGGGAAGGATGCAAAGTGCATCTCTACCAGCTCTTCATAGTTGAATCAGCTGTTATCAGGAAGTTGGATTAAATGACCAGAAAGGGACTGGCAGGCATGATGAGGTCATCTCCCACCTTCCAGAGGCCAGGAGTTTGTAAACTGGGATTGATCCCATTCCCTGTGTCTTGGAGGCAGCTCAGGAGAGTTGTAGCTATGGGTCAGCTTCCCATCTGTCCCTTCTCAGACCTCCATGGGCTCTGTGCCTTAGTGCAATGGGCAGAAAACTTTAACTCCTAAATCTTTGCCTTCAACACATACCTACAATGTTTTCATAGTATGTCTCTTTGGTATGTCTCTTTTCGAGATGATCATTCCTATGCAATTCAATATCATCTCCATTTGTTGGTTTTGACCCCAATTGAGTTTCACCACTATGATTTTTTAAAGCAAAAATATGACCCTGTCATTTGATACAGAGAATACAAAATGGGGAAAAGAGTTTTAGGGGAACGATGCTGAGTTCAGCTTTTGTTTGTGTTGGATTTCAAAGTTTGTAAGACCAAGATGAGGAACTTGGGAGAAGACAGAAACTGTTGTTAGAGAAAAAAAACTGTGAAAGAGTAATTGAAATGGCAGCCAAGAGAGGAAACCTGTGGATGAGGATGGTGTATCACAAACCAGAAAATAAGATGTTGAAAATAGTCATCATTGAAGCTGCACAATTGAAAAGGTGCCCTAGAGAAGACTGTGCATGACAGAGGAACTTGAAGGTCTCTGACGTTCAACTTCTATTCCCTTGGACAAATGCAGCGGCAGGACCTTTGCTTGTTATGTTTAGTTTCTGTTGGTTTAAGTGGAAGTTATTCTAGGTTAGAGGCAGGTTGAGGAATATAGGCGGCCTTGGAGATCAGAGGCAGAGGCATCACTTGGCTTAACTGGCTGTTGGGTGATGCTGAAGCAGAGTTACTACTGGTTGGAGTCACTGGACTTTGATCTAAGAATTTGTTCTTGATATTGTAGAGTCCTGACCACCCATTAGAGTATGAGGAGAATTGACCCAGATCAAGAAATTTATTAAGTAATATATCTTTCTGGAAAATACAATTTGACCTATAAATTGCTTTAAAATGCTATGTCCTTAAAAAAACGAGAAAGGACTCCTAGTTTTTAACTTTTTCTTTGAAAAACATGGGTAATTTTCCAGAAATAATATATCTTGATAGCCCAGGAAACTAAAAAATGGAACTTCTGCACATATACTGGATTGAAATTTGGTGCTGAGGAATAATGTTCTGCAAAAGGGAAAATAAGAAAGTGCCTAGGAAGCAAATGCATACATTTAGCATGGTATGGTCTACATGTAATCTATATCCTAGTCATTTCTTCCCTAAGATTACAGACCTGAAATGTATATTCATAAGCTTTCAGACAGTGCCTAACACAATGAGGTTACAAAGGTACTTGGTTCCTCTGAGTATTACTGCACTGTAAATTTTAAATTGTACTGAGATAATGGTGTGAGAGGACAATTGGATTGAAAAGTCAAAACCAAAAAATCAGAAAAATACCAAACTCATGCTTTTAAGCCTCCATGTACCAGTTCAGCCTGGCAGAGCAGGAACAGTCTGCAGCTTCCCGAGTCCTGGTTTACCATGACCTATAAGGGAAAATCAAGAGGTCTCATGGGAAAGGCCACGGAACACTTCAAAGGAGTAGCTCTGCTTCATGACAGTGAGCGCACAGGGCCCAGCAATGGGTGTGCTCTTTGTCTGGGGGTTTAACTGTGTCTTGCAAATGCTGTAGGATGCTTGAGTTGGGTATTCAGCATGTTGCTGCCTCATGCTTCTAAACCCAAGTGGCATTTAATGCCAAATACATCAAATAAGCAAACTCTGTGTTAAAGCATTAAACCTTCCTTGTGTGAAATATCTAAAAGAACTTAGTGAGAGACTGTTGGACTCTGACAGCATGAGAGGTCTGGAAACAATTCAAATGAGGCGATTTCATGCATTATTTATAAATGTATTGTAGCATCCTGATAGCAGACTCTGCCCAGTAACAACACAGTTCAGAAGTATGGTTGTTTGTATTTTTTTCAATTGTAATATGGATCACTGTTCTAGAGCACTCCATTTTTCAGGACTTGAATAAGTAGTAATGGATCATATAAACTCATCAAGTAGACTGGACTCAGCCATAAACTCACTATTTGTGTATCTACACCAAGGAAATCAAGGCCTTCTGTGAAATACTTGATAATTAATAAAAGCATTTTTAAACTATTCCTGTTTAGTAACAGTCAAAATGGTTAATCTTTCATGTATGAAATGTGTGACCAAATGAAATGGAAACCAAATTACAGATTTCAGGTTGTTGTCCAGATACAATCTAAAAATGATATATTTAAGAGCTTCAAATACTTACCCCGGCTAAGAAAGCTATGAAATAAAAATAAAGACTGTATCTCCTTTGTACTTTTTTTTGGTTTTTCTTAGTGTCTGTCATCTTAGCTAGACAACTCTCTTGACCAGGTATTGTAAAAATCTGAATAAAATTGGATTTATATAAAATAAACATTCTCTTTCTTTGCTTCTTGTCACAATGTCACAAATGCAACCATGGCTTCACAAGTTTTGTTTAGAAAAGCAGTCACATAAGAGTAGTAACAACAGTTGTTCCTACTAAGTCACATCACAGCTGTGGTATGTGCTTAAAAACTGAGATGGTGAAAAAATATTAGTCCTAGTAATAATAAAAAAAGCCCTCCTAGAACATGTCAATAATAAGATGTGTGGGAAGTTGCTTCACAAATAAGCCCTTTAACCTGACCATTTGGAATAGTCAGTTGCAGAAGCTCTTCTCCCTTCCATTTCAAAGGATATATCAAATGGATCTTTGTTCCCTCTTTTGCTCTATAGAAAACATCTTTAACGACACCTGGAATGCTGCCCATATGAACAGCACACATGCATATATTTATATATGTATCTACATCTATACCCCCCTGTAGAACAAACCAGCAGTTAAATAATCCTCAATATCCAAGTGAACAAGCCCATTATGCTTCTGAGATTTGGCAAGTGATTTTTCAGGTGAGCACGTAGTGGTTTTTTCTCCTTTTCTCGAAAAAGCTCATAAATCTTGAGTGGAAATATTCCCTATCTCTTTACATGAGCGTTCCTATTTTCTCTAGTTATGAGGCTGATAAACTTGTCTGTTTAAGACAGATTAACTGATGGCCATGGACAAGCAGAGAGTTTCCCCAGCACACTAGGATGCTTGACCAGGGATCACATGCAACAGATCTCTATCATCTCAGTCTTCATGGAAGAACTATACTTCAAAGCAAGGTGTTTCTACCTCTGCATGAAGAATTTTGATTTCTTTCCATGAGCTCTTCTAATGCTCAGTCTGTTTGCTTTCCCTTCTGGAGTAATTCTTTTTTTCTTGATAGCTTCCTCGGGGCAGCAGTCCAGCACTACAGGTTTTTTTACCTTTTTTTCCCTGACATGCTAAAGGTTGTCATTTCAAAAAATTACACATGCTATATTGACCTTCATATTAATTACTCCTTATCCATTAATATTGGTTGAACATAGTTATCCCTCTGTAAGTTTATGTGCTGCCTGTCAGCATCTGCCAATGGGCTGCTGATTTAACGGGTATGTGTTTGACTTAAATACCAATTGCCTTTATTATTATTGAAAAAAAATAATAGCAGTCACAAGTTATCCATATTCTCTGTTTCTAAGCAGGAAAAATAGTGTTGCTGAAGAACAGCCAATTTTACCCCATCAATTCTATCAATTACGTGAAGAAAGGAATGGCAGATGCTGTGAGAGTAAGGAGAAAGTGCCAGCTAATTCCTGAATAGTCACTGAAAAGGATTTTGCATTTCATTTGAGCAGAAATTGAATAATCTCAAGTTTTTGTAGCACACCAGAAGAAATGTATTTATCTAATTGTGTCTTTTGAACACAGCTCTGTAAAAACACTATGAACTGAAAAATAATCTGAAAAATAACTTGTATTACATCATTTGACAGAGATAATTCTACTAACACTTTCTGCAATATCATAATTCTAATGAAATTTGAGGAGTATGGTTTTTACACCCAAACTTACTAAAATTACAGGGAGATCCAAAAGACAAATAAATCCAACGTAGAATGAAATATGTGAATTATATACCTGTTATTTTCTTTAAAACTATACATAAAAAATTAAATCTGCATATATGATAATAAAGGCAGTAAAAAAACTAAAGTGAAGCATAACATTTTTAAAGCAAAAGAAAACTGAATTATACAAACTGACCCTGACCGTGTACTGGTCAGAGATAAATCAGTGCAGAAGATACATGTTCCATTTGAAAAATTCCAAAGGAGTTCATTAAAAGATTAATGAGGGTTATTTTAATGAACTTTTCTAAGAAGAGATTAACAGTGGTAGCTTTTAGAAATACAATTTTCTTTGCCTGCAGCAGACTCAGTGCCTGAGTACCATCAAGGAACAATGAGCATAAGCCTGTGACTTGTGATCAGACCCTGAACTGTGCCTTCACTGGCTGAGAGCCTAGATTTAACATCTTCCTTTCCCCATGCACTGCTGAAAAGGTGAGCAAAATGAACAGTTCCTAATTTGGATTTGTTCTAGCATCCTCCAGGGTTGGGAGATGGTTGTGTTGTACGGGCAATGACTCCTTATATTTTCCTCTACCAGAAGTTGGAGCGTAGATGCATTTGAGATGCTGGAAGGATTTCCTTCTACATCTGCCAATTCTAGCCCTCTTGTCCTTCAAGTATGCCACAGACCATGGGGCTCAGCAGAGAGTGGTGGAGAATTCAGTGCAGTAGTGAACTCCCTGTGGAGTCAACTGCACTGTTTTCTAAGAAGAAAAGACAATATTAAAGGTTTAAGCCAAAGATTAAGTTCATCCTACATCTTTCACAGCACAGCATTCTCTGTCTTCTTTCCTACCCACTTTTTCCTGCACTGCTTTGCTCAGTCTTCTCCTTCTAAAAGCAGCTGCAGTGGCAACATGAAGGGGAAATCTACTCTCTTTTTTCTGTTCTGCTGAGAGCAGCAGCATAGGAAAGAGAATTTTAGGACTTTGTAGTTGAGGTAGTCGAAGAAAAGCGTCTCCTGCACATTCTTCAGTGAGGCTGGTGAGTCTGAGTAGGCATGAAGATTTTAGGGCACATGACATAGCATACCTACTTTTTCAACAGTAATGTGTGATCTACCTTGCTATATGAGGGGCAGAAAGCAGTGCTGTGCCATAAGCGTGCACTACAATACTTGTTGTCATGCCTCACAGTGGTTAAGCAGATCAAAATCCCTTTAGCATCACAGGATAAGCAGAAGAATCTACCTAAGAAATATATGTAAAGTGCAACTTGCTATATCTGCAGTCTCAATCCTTGGTTCATATCAGATTTTTTTTTTGACAAGCTTGACAACAGTGATGAAAATTAAGACAGTGTACGTGGGAGAGGAGAGAAACCTGTGTACAGTAAGAATTTTAAAAGAGAAATATTGGTCAAGTCCTACATATCAAATACTGTAAAGTAAGACTTAGTGAACACTGAGAAAGTAACAAAGCAGAACACAAAATGTGAAAGCACAATATTTAAAATTGTCAAAGGCTATACTGCAGACAACATGAACACTTTGTTACTAATAAATGTAATGAAGTCAAAAAGTCCCGCAGGCTTTTACAGGGAATTGCAAAGTTTTACTGTTATGGCATGGGAATATTATGGATATGAGAGAAAGCAGGGTGGACCAGATGCAGTGTTTGTTATACAGATACACTTAGGTTGAAAGTGCAAACACCATTCACTGCTATTACATTATGTTTACAATATTGCATAATAATATGACATCATCACAAAAGCATAATGTCATTACTGTCTGCCATAACTGAGCTATAGCCAGGATCTAATCCAAAATTCACTGAATATCAATAGAAAGACCTTCAGTGACATCAGTGTGCTTAGGATCAGTTAGTGCAGAAATGAGGGAATGGCTTATGCCACTCCAGCCTCTAATGGCTTATCTAATTAATGCTTGTTTTGCTTGTTTGCAAAGACCTCTTAGAGGTGGTTGCACCAGCTCAATGACAACCAATATATCTCATGCTGTGGAAACATATCTGGATATCCCCAGCCCCTGCCACAATCCTACTACTAAAAGGGTAAAAAAGCAATTAGGTCTTGTCTACTACTGAAGTACCAGTAAACCAACTGTCACAATCCCTAAACACTTTAAAATGGATTCTTCTTCAGTGTTTACACATATCTTTGGGAGGACATATGTAAACCTAAGGTGAAGCCAGCATTTGAGCCCCTACTTGACTAAAACCCAACTCCTAAAAAACACACAGGGACCCAGGCTAAAACAGTGGATGATATGCAGAGTGTGATAGCTAAATTCAAGCTTGACTTCTTGTTACTGGCCTTTTTGGAGTGTGAATGGACTGCACATGAAGTGAGATGTGTTCAACTCTAAACGAAAATGCCTTGCATGAGACCAGTACTAGAAAGGCAACTCTGTTTTGGGATGACTAACAAACTGAAAGAAACACTGAAACAGACCATTTCATCCTAACCTGATTCACATTCTTTCAAAGCAACAGAAACTCAATTGAAAATTAGAGGAAATAGCATTGCATAAATAAATGCTAAGTATTCAACATGAAGCATTGGAAGTAATCACAGAATAGTAAAATCATTTAGGTTGAAAAAGACCTGTAAGACTGAAACCGACTGTTAACCCAGCACTGCCAAGTCCACCACTAAACCATGTCCCTCAGTGCCACATCCACATGTCTTTTGAACACTTCTAGGGATGGTGACTCCATCACTTCCCTGGGCAGCCTTTTCCAGTGCTTGACCACCCTTTCAGTGAAGAAATTTTTCCTAGTATCCAATATAAACCTTCTCCGGTACAGCTTGAGGCCATTTCTTCTTGTCCTATTGCTGTTTCTTTGGAGAAGAGGCCAACACCCACCTGGCTACACCCTCCTTTCAGGCAGTTGTACAGAGTGATAAGGTTCCCCTTGAGCCTCCTTTTCTCCAGGCTGAACATCTTGAGCAGGTGAGTGCCGCGTTCTCGTGAGTCACGCAGGGCGGGGCTTCCTCCAAAGAG
>VZTE01005839.1:0-17224 GCA_013397775.1 Eulacestoma nigropectus | reverse complement strand
TGCCAAGGTGGCACCAACATCCCTAGTCCTGGGAGTAACCTGGCCATGCTTCCTCATCCACCAGGGCCTCACCTTCTTCTTTTTCTTTGTCACATAGAGGTGCCACAAGCACGGCCTCTATTATGAATCTTTCAAGTTTATGTGTTTTTTCCCATTTCGCCGATCCATTCTTCTGGAAGTATATTAATTACTATTTTGCAGGTATGAGTTATTGCCTAGTACAATACATTGGGAAAAATCCTTTCTGGTTTTACCTCTCTATATGCTACACACAAAGCGATATGCTTTTCTGTTTGAGTGATTCTATTGCTGGGGATGGATTTCAGAGTATAGTGATTACATGGGAGATTTTCTTTTGTTCCTTCTCTGATTTTATGGTATTTAGGCCACTGTCTCTTACTTTATTTCATACTTTTGTTCCTGAAGCCCACACAGTTAATAACTGAAAGCATGGGTCAGAATTCTCTGAAGAGTTCACCTCTTGTAGCCTAACCAAGAGAAGCACAATTGTTATATTTCTTTTGAAATTTAACCTTGTGTTATGATGTTTTGTGTATATAGAACATATTTTTATTTGATCAGAAGTAAATCTAAATGAATCACTTCTATACCTTATTTCCTTTTTTTTCTTTTTCAGGTCAAAAAATTACTTGTGGTGATGTACTTTATAAGTCCTCTGGAACATTTAAGAGTCCTTCTTTGAATTATTCAGATAAAACCGGTTTTTTGTGGCAAATACATGTAACAAATAATTTCCACATCAAGCTCACTTTTGGTAGCATTCAGTAAGTAAACGACTTTCTGCTTGGGCAATAAGAAGATTCCAGATCTCAATTGCATCTACAGTTCCTGGGCACATTTCCCATCCTATAAGTGAATGATACAAATACATGGGAAATGTGTGGGTGCAGAATCCTATTATATTGTTTGTTCAGTATTTAAACCCCAAAGTTTACCAAATGCATTTTTTTATATATTCTCATTTCTTCCTCAGGTTGCAAGGTGGATGCCAGTATGACTATATTGAGATCTATGATGGGCCACCCAACTCTACTCCTCCACTTGGAAGAATTTGCTCTAGCTCTCCTCTCACGTACACGTCATCCTCAAACTTCATGTCTGTCTGGTTTTACAGCGACTCCAGATATTCCAATGGAAGTTTTCAGGTTCAGTATCAGACCTTTCCGGCAGACCAGAACACCAGTATATTTCCATTCTATTTGTGATTCTGTTCTCTTGGTAATGTTTTCTTTGCTCAGAAGCTTTTATACACTGATATACACTATATATTTATTTACTAAATAAATATTTGTTAATGATGTTGAAGAAATGCAATGTAGATGTTATTCTTATTTGAATTTTGTAACTGATATTGACCAGTCACTTTCAGAAAATAACTATTTTTTCTTTAAAAATATTATTTGCCTTTAGATGTTTTCTATGTTATTTTCTAAACTCATATTTCTTTGTATCGCATCATAATTCATATATATTTTTGTACCTTTCTGGAGAAAATTTCACAAAATCATAGAAATGTTGGTTAGAAAGGACTTTTGGAGGTTTCCTAGTCCGACTATTCAAAACAGAGCTACTGCCAACACCAGGTCAGGTCCATCAAGAACTGGTCTAGCTGTGTCTCTAGACACATTCAAAGGATGAAATACTTAAAGCTACTTCTTTGGGTGACCTGTTCCAGTACTGTCCTATTGCTTACTCATATCCAAGCCTCAAGCATAAAAATAAGTGGTTTGGCTCATGAATTCTCTTCTCTAAATGGTAGCAGCTATTTCATTTGTTGGACTTGCAATATGGAAGCATTATCAAGTACCTGAAATCACTAATAATTCATATTTTTTTCCACAGCCCTTCTGTGCTTGCCAAGCTACATGCGTGCAGTGGTAGACAGACACTATCTCCAGTCCCAGGGCTACTCAGTGGGGAGCATCAGCCTGGAAGACCCTAAATGTCGGCCAAAAATTACATCAACTGAGGTGATATTCAACATTTCATACAACAACTGCGGTACACATAGACAGGTTAGTGTTAACACATTTGGGAGAGCTCTGGGCATGGGAATTTAATAGACATTTGGAAAATTGTCATGGATTGCAAAGAGTGTTGTGGGCCACAGGCATTCAAAACACTGAAAAGGAGCACGTGTTTCTGGAGGCTGAGGTTTGTTAAATATTTCTACTTATCCTTCCCAGGGTATCTATATCCTTCCCTGTACCTATTTCAGAATGATGTTCTAGAGAACAAAAATAGAGGGGAGATTTAAGTGAGCAATCCCATCCAGAATGCTTGGGATTTTTCAGTATGACATGTCCTTTCTGACTGCTACTATGATCTGGCACATACAGAAGTTCATAGGACTTGCACAGTACTATTTACGGTTAACATGACCACAGGCGGTAGTTTAACACTCATTTAATGTGTCAAACAGGGCAACAACGAAATGATCACCTACTCCAACGTGATAAAAGTGTCTGCTCCTGGTACAGTCGTCAAGAGGCTAAAGGACCTTCACTTGCACATCAGCTGCAAAATGCTGCGGAACACCTGGGTGCAAGTCACATACGTTGCCGATGGCAATGTCATCGATGTCAACGAAAACCAGTACGGCAGATACGACGTGAACTTGACGTTCTACAACTTCTCGTCTTTCCAGTGGCCAGTGCATGACTTCCCATACTATGTTGACATGAATCAGGATTTGTTCCTTCAAGCTTCTCTTCTCAGCTCTGACCGAAATATGACGGTGTTTGTGGACACATGCGTGGCATCGCCTAATTCTAGTGATTTTAGAACATTGGTCTATGAATTGACCAAAAGTGGGTAAGAACTTCGTAAATAATTACTTCAAAAGTGTCTCTATGTGTAGTTCTAAAAGACCTTAATTTGTGAAATGAGGTGATTTAGAACCAGTGTATATTTGTTGCAATTCTTAGGGCAAATATTCTTCTAAGAACAACCTTTTGGCAAAGCCTGAATAAAATATAGAATGACAACCAAATGTCTTTCAGCAGTTGCAGTCAAGCAATGAGATTTCACTTAAGGAGGCAGTGAGGAAATTGAGGTCTGACTTTGTTTCTGAAATAGATGTATGAAATGGAAGGATGCCAATAGCCCTACATTTCTGTACATCATGAGTTTTACAGCATCATAACTGGAATACAAAACTGTCTGCTCAAAAAGAAGATAAATTCCTTAGCCTTTTCTTATTATTCGAGAAACCTAAACCACTTTGCTTAATTCTATACCAAAGTACATTGAAGCACTAAAGAGGTTGTTTATTTTTTTTAAAAAAAAAAGTGTGTTAAAATGAGTTTTATGCTTCCAGAGTAGAAAGAGGAACTTTCTCTTTCTGCAGCAACTTTCAGGGGCCCCTTTTCAAACAGTTAATCCTGTTGGCAAATGCAAAACAGGCTCTCACCTGAAACACAGAAACCAGCAGAACCACTAGCCGTTTTTCAGCTGTTCATGTGTACGCAGAATTTGTTAAGCTATGAAATTTCTGTGCTGTGTACATTTAGTAATTCCTCTTCTTGCTAAAAGCATTTTTTTTTAAAACCTTTTGATTTCTCTTTTACTTCCTGGTTTCATATCTAACCTTGAAATTTACTGCAAAGAGAGGGTGTAATAGTGCTTCTACTCAAGAGAAGCTGTGATTTTATACCTTTCCAGGTGTGCTAGTGATTCTACCTACTCTCTTTTCCCCTCACCACGCAGTGATGTTGTTCGGTTTGGGTTTAACACTTTCTCATTCGTGAACCGATTTCCGTCAGTTTTCCTGCAGTGTGAGCTGGTGGTGTGCAGGTACCACGACTACTCCTCCCACTGCTATCAAGGCTGTGCTAGTAGGTTCAAGAGGAATGCAGATTCTTCCCATAAACAAATGAATGTTGTTATTGGACCCGTGCAGCTTCGGGAAGCTCAGGCTGAGAACAGAAACACTGGTAAGTTTAAATATCTTTAATAACGTAAGACTCTGTGTGTTCCTGTGTGTTTGCATTTCAGTTCAGACATGAAATCCAGCTCTGAAATGTGCCTTTGCTGGTTTATTTACAAATCTGCTATAATTCTTATGGGAGATTATTATTTTATATATATATAAAATAGTTCTATTAGATTCACGAGCTCTTTCCTTTCTATCATAATTTAGATCTGCAAATATTTAGATCTCTGTTCTGCAAATATCAAATGGCAATTGATTCAATTCTATGGGATGAGGGATGAAATGTTACTCCTCTCCCTGCTGGACTAATATTAATTGTCCAAAGCTGCCTGTGCCTGATTTGCATGTCTGTTATTTATTTACAATCAATCTCTAGGTCTTCTTGGAAGTGCTGTTTCTCAGTGTCCTGTAGCTACTGTTTCCACTACCAGAAAGCAACAACCTAAAGTCTTTGGGTGTAATCATTACAGACTCCCAGTTTCTCTTTAATTTCTTGCAGCAATCTTTACTTGTTTTGCATGGCCACAGAATCATTTGTGAAATAATGTGCAGTAAAACAATTCGTTTTCTGATCAGATTAACTCAAGTTCTCTTTGCCTAATTATCTTTGCAATTAACTAGCTCAGGAAAAAAAGTGTAAGTCTCTCTCTGACTCTTTTATGCACAGAGCTGGCCTCTGACATCCAGGCAAAAGGGGAAACTCCAAGCTCAGTGCCTGCTGCCAGCTCCCACGTTCCTCTGGCTGTGACCACCATGGTGCTGGTAGCTGCTGTTCTCACAGTGGGAAGATTTCTTTGGAAGCGGAAACTGCAGGAGCCCATCCCACACGAGAGAACGTGAGAGGCAGCTCCAGGCATGAAGGTGGAAGGATACTTTCACCAGCCACCTGCTTCGTTATTTGGGTTTGCAACCAGTGTGAAGGGCAGCTCTTACTTGACTATTCCACCACCCAGACCATGTTTGAAGATGCATCAAGATTGCACCTGATACTACCATGAACTGAATTTATAAAGCAATCTGATTTTAAAATCTAGTCCAAACACACCTAAGGTGTAAAGAAAGGTTGGTTTTTTCATCCCAGCATTCAAATAAGCATCTTCAGTGCTGGACATTTCAAAGCATTTCAGTTGAGCTCCACTTTGAGTGTCTGTCTGAGAAGACTGATTTAGGTGACTTGAGAAACAAAAACTGACTTATTTGGCCATTGCTGATATGCAGATGAAACACCTGTGTAGCACCATAAAATACACTGGGAAGTAGTCCAAGAAAAATGTTTCTTTGCAGTAAAAAAATCTCAATAATGAGCCATAAGCAAATATGCTCAGGGGCTGCACATGAGGAATTATTCCTGTACAACGTTCCTGGCTTTGGGCTGTATGGTTCTTCCCAAATTCATGTTTCTCTGAGTAAATGTAGGCCATTTATAAGATTTTGAATGAAGGATGAATATAATCCTGTTACATGAATGTGTAATTAAAAAAAGCAGGAAAGAAAATGGTTTTTTGATCAATACTCTTCTTTTTGTGTACTTCTAAGCATCCCACTTGTGTGTGTGAACTCACGGCTAACACATTGCCAGGTTGGAGAATGTGGCTTCTGAGAAAGTGACTTTGCCAAGCAATGATTCCTGTTCTCGCTCTCACACATTTCTACACCTGGAATGGGTGGGAGGGAGGGAATGTACGTAAATTCCCATAAGGAAGTGTGACCTGTCTCCTAGCCCCATGTGAAAACAAAATAAAAAACAATAAAAAAGGAAGAAGTTGTTTGGAAGAAGCTACTTAATACAGGTGGAAAGGTTACTGGTATTGATTGAGAAATTCCCTTCTTGAGACTTTCCTGTTTTCCAGCCAGCTGTGAAGGAGGTAAGTTCATTTGGAACTGAGCAGTGTCAGATGTGCAAGGTGAGCCAAAATGGTGACGTGTGAGGAAGGTGAGCTGTGCTCTTGGGTGAGATCCTGACCTGACAGGGAGGATAAGGGCAGCTCTGACGGGAATCAGCCCTACAGCCTGTACCATTTGTTCCTTCAAGCTGCCTTCTGCTCATGATTCCAGGCAGGCCTCTCATCACCTCTCCATGATGTGGAGAAGGGATCACACAAGTAGGGACTGGCACTGCACACAGAAAGTGTGAGGTTTTTTCCACTCTTGAGGAACAAGGATTGAGGGTCCTCCTCTCCTCTCTGCCTACAGCCACCTTTGGAGGGCAGAGCATCCCAGGAGGTTGACCTGCCTCCATCTGTTCTCTGGACCAGAGATTGTCCAAGCTCAGAGGAATCCAGGCATCTGCTCAGCACGGCAAGGACTCTCCTGGACGTGGGCTTTTCTAACTCTGTAGAAGAGGACCTGCCCCTCTGCTCTTCCCAGAACTCTTGCATTCTCCTGCCCCTGTTCCTGGTGTGGCCTTGCTGCTGTGGTGTTGCTACCACACCATCTTGCAGGGTACAACTTGATGGCACTTTTTTCCACTTCTCCTACTCTCTCAATATTATTTTGATCAAACAAGAAAAAGATGTCAGGCCTAGATCCTGGTGTCTCCAATCCTCACTGTCCCTGTACTGTTCAGAGCTGAGTTTTCCTCTAGCATGTCTGTGCCAGGGCTCCCAGATGGAGAAATACCATGGCTGGACAAAAATTCAAGGTAGAATTATGAAGTTCACTGGTTTCCATATTAAATATTGCTGTAGAAAGCATTGGCAAACTATTCAGGTAGTAGATGTCTCAGACTCATCCTCACTTCTTGCTGTCTCCCTTGATCCACAAGCATTATAGAAATGCAGGATTCAAGAAAACTGGGTTTGATGATGAGGAAAGGGTCATGCTCTAAAGGTACATGTGCCTGGTGAAGGATCTTTCTGCCACAAAACTTCCCGCCTGGATTCAGATTATTATTCCTTTGTGGAGAAATCTGTGGATATCCTCATTCCAATGTAGATACCCACCTTAGTGATGGGTGAAAGCTGATTAATCTTGTTCCTCCTTTCAATGGTTTTCATTTTTACCTTTAAAAACCCAGTATGCTTGCAAAGCGCTCTCACAATTGTAAGCAGAAGAGAAAGTGTTTTTAAAGCTCAGTGTAGCTTCTTTGACAGAGTGATGCACTGGGAAATACCTCAGGCTGCCAAAAGAAGACCTTGAGAACAAAAATGTGTTACAGCATGAGATTTACCTAGCCAGTGGGAAGGGTGAAATACTGTATGGCATTTGCATTAATTAATTGAGGTTAATTAAAACAAATTATTTATCTGTTTCCACTGTGCAGAGATTCCCTGATAATAAAGATCTCTAGAAATATCTAGATTGTTGAAAAGAAGAATTTACTAATGAAGAAGGTAGTCAATCAATCAATCAATCTTGATCTTTTACCTGGGCAGCTTAAGATATTTTTTTACACTTGAACTACCTGGGAATCTCTTTCGTGTTCCCCTTCCTCCTCACCCTTTTTCAGTTATTACAAGAGTTTGGAGAACAACTGTGATCCATCACTCAGTCTTGCTTCACTGATTGCAGTGTTTGATTGGCCAGTCAAATACACTGGATTTTTTCTGCTTCTTGTCAAGGTGTCAAAGCCAGAATATGAATAGTGAATACCAGGTGTTATGTACATATCCTCATTCATGTGCAAATGTGGTTGTTTGGAAAAAGAAGAAACATATTTACCATTCTGAATGTTCACTTTCAAGGCTTCCAAAGTTATCTTTGGCCTCTTGTATTTTTCACTTCCTTCTTCCATTCCAATGATATTGGCCTTTGTGGAAAGATGTTTTAGATCATTCTGTTTTCTCTCTGGGCTTTGGTCTTCATGCTTGATGACTGTGCCTGGAGGCAATAAATTTGTATATGGCAACAATTTTAACTGGTGATAACTCCATCCAAGACATGGTGGCTGTGGAGGTAGGGATGAGATGGAGAACAATATTCTGCCTCTTCAGTGTTCGGATGCTCATCAGCTTCTCTTGTTAAATTGTTAGAAACACAGAAACAGAGAAAAATAACCACTCTGGGAAAAGAGTGATGAATGAGAATTAAGCGTTATTTCGTGTTATGGAAAAACCTTGGATTCATTCTTCAAAGAATGACACAGCTGTAACGGTCACTATGCAAAATTAAACAAGGAATATATTAAGACATTTTCTTAATCTGAGGAAATCTGAACATTTTTTCTCCTGATTTGTTGATTCAAAGGATCAAATGAAATTTTAGAACAAAATCAGTTTCGACCCATGTAATTTACTTAAGTATGCACAAAATCCACTTATTTTTCCACAGTGTTTGCACAAAAAGTTACCGGTTGACCCTGATTCTCTGACACTTCCCTGCAATCTGTCAGTGAATTTTGAATCAAATTTTGGCTTGAACTTAAATGTGCCCCAAAGTAATAGGTTTATACTGGGGTTGGAGCCGTTGACTTCAACTGCAAGGTTCTTCAGAGACTCCCCAGCCATACTTACACAGGGCCACCAGGTCTGATCTTATTTAAAGTATGCTGAAGCTTTAGGACATTCATGGCTTCCCAGGGAGACTTGCCACATTAGTTGGCAAGTGTCTTTTTTTCCTGGAAGAAACCAATTTAAGTTTCAAGATTCTACTCTCATCCCAATACCTGTCCAGGAACCTCCTCATGAAAGAAAAATGCTGAGATTCATCAGCCAGAATTTAAAGGTATCTTTGAACAGGAGCTCTCTTTTTTTTTGGTACAATGAGATGATTGTGAAACCTATGGTAGCATAAATAGTTCCTTCCAGGCAATGGAAAATGTTACTCTTGGGATGTTGTCTTTTTGCAAAACCCAGGAAGTTACAAAATATTAAATAACAAATCAAACATATGTTTTTTCAGATCAGAGGACTATGGTTGTTTTATTGTTTCCCTGTAGAAAGACAGACCTGTAGAGCCACTCCCCTTCAGAAATAGAGACTATATATTGTGAGGTCCTTTTTACCAACAGCGCCTGGTGAGATGGGTACCACTACGATTTTGACATGGCTACTCTTGTTGGGTCCAGCAGTTCTGGAGGCCAAAACAGGTAAAACACTTAGACTTGTTCCAGGGAACATAAAAAAGTTATAAACACTGCTCGGGGTCCTCTCTCATGTTTCCAAGAGCAGACATTAGATTCAGGCTGGTATTGGTTTGGGCAGAAGAATAAAGGGGGAATTGGATGAAAGAGATAGCAGAGTTTTGTTCTACTAAAATTATGAACTAATCATCAGAGTGGATGATAAGAAGGATTTGAACTATTCTGTGGAGCTTATTTTGCTACCACGGGGTCCTACTGATCTTAGTGCCTTGTAACATTGCAAGAATTGTGTCTGTGAGTATGTCACGAGTGAGGTATTCTTCCAGTTCCAGAAATCTGATCTAAAAATTATGGAAATATTTATTTCTTTATTTACTTTCAAGGTGTATTTTATTCCAGAGTAAATGTGTGCACACAATATGCTGTATATTTAATATTGCTTGTATTATTTGGTTCTTCTTGGTCTTATGTACAATTTAACAAAATATAATATGAAGTTAAGTTTTCACACTCTAGTACTGTGGTTAAATGATGGACACCTAAAAATAATGAGAGATGAAATGCTTTTAGTTCAACTTTTTTTATGTTCATAGAATTTTTCCTTCCATGATTGCTCTCTATCTCTGGAGTGGTTTGGGGACTTTGAGCTAAATAGTTCTGTGTATATCTTAGAATAATTGCTGATTACTTTTCTAATTAGTTATTTAAGCATCATGATGATAATTTATATTGCCATCATTCACCTCATCAATTCTCTTCATCTGTCTCCTGCTTTTCTGGTGATAAGGCATCTCACTCCAGCTGCTCTAGTTCTTCTCTCTACTCTCTGCCTCTGTCTCCCAGGGCAGAGTATTTGCTGTATTTGTATAATCACAGGCTTTTGTCCTTTTGCTACCTTTGAAGTGTGAGGCAGGACTCAACCTATCCAATTTCATCCCCAGCTGATGGTTATGCTCTCACAGTGATGACAGGCCTTGAATGAAGGCAAATAAAACTGGTTTAGGTTGGTTTAAATTTCCTAATCCCACTCTGACTTTTTGCCAGGTTTGCTGTTTCACTTCTCAAAAACACTGAGTGAGGTTCAAAAATGGGAGTGTTCAAATAGATATTTGAAGGAACAAGTCAGATATAAGTCAAGGGGCACTCTTATAGGTTTGCTCTTTGAAAGTCATACAAGTCAGGGCAATTTTAGTTTGGCCACCATCTCGACTGTACTTCTAGTTCAATAGCAAAGAATTAGGTGCAGTGAAGAAATCTTGGAGCTGTTAACTTTTGAGATTTGTTTTGCTTTGGATGACTTCGTGTTTAATAACAAGGTAAATATGTACTTGGCAGCAAAGTAAAATATAACAAGTGCAGCATTCATGTTTTGATTTCCAAAGTGTAAATACTGCAAATCTGAAGTTACAACATTTGTTTGCTTGCTTACACTTTGTGGTAAAGCCTTTAATAAACTTCTTCACCAAAAATGGATCTCTAAAATCAGGATTTTCATGCTGGTCACACCAGAATGTCTAAACAAGACATATAAAACTGAAAAGCAGATGGGCTTTATCTGAATGAATGCAGTAATCAGCTGTACACATGATAGGTTATTTCTTTATTTCAAAATGTAATAACATTTTACTGGTATATAAGAAATAAGGCCCCAGAAATCCTATCGAAATCTTTATAATCCTGTTGAGACCACCAACCATTCTGTAGAACATTTGGTGGAATTCTTCCACTAAAGTTACTCTCAAAAGCTGTAGGATTTGGTTGTGATGTGTGGATTCTAGGCCCTTAAACTTGTCCTAAAAAATGATTTTCTTGCTTAAATAGTTTGTGCTTAGCCTGCTGCCTAACTTTACTGTAGGGATCTTGCATAAAATATACGTGGCTGATTTTGAGAACTGGAAGAGGGGAATAAAAAAGGTACGAATCACCTCTGTCCTCAGAGGCACTTAATACTGGGCTGGGCAACACCTTCTAGGGACAATAGGGGAAGAGGACAGAATAGATACTCCTGACAGTCCCTTCCAGCTTATTTGCCTGACTGTTTTGTGCTCAATCCCCTCTCTCCCAAAGCACCCTATCTCCAGCTGGTGAACGGAAGGCACCGATGTGAAGGTCGTGTTGAGATCTATTACAGAGGACGGTCGGGGACAGTTTGTGATGACTTCTGGGACCTCGCGGACGCCCAGGTTGTGTGCAGGCAGCTGGGATGTGGCAGGGCCATTGCCGCTCTAGGGAGTGCATACTTCGGTCAAGGCTCGGGTGACATTGTGCTGGACAACGTGAGGTGCAGGGGAAACGAGCTGTCCCTGTTGCGCTGCAATCACACGGGGTGGAGGATACACAACTGTGCCCACTATGAAGATGCTTCTGTCGTCTGTTCAGGTACTCCCACATTTTTTTCCCAGCAATCCTGTCCTTTCACTCCACTGACACTGCAGAACCAGCATGGAGTCATGTTTTCTCACTACGGTCGTATAAAAACTGCACTTGCTCATCCATGCAAAGCAATTAAAAACCCCAGGGATCAGATATACATTGCAGATATGCAGAACAATTATTCAATCTAATCACCAGGCGGTGGCACGAAGGAAACAATTCAAAACTAGAGGCAAAGTCTATGTCTGACAGGCAAATTTTATCAGGGAGGAATGGGGTTAGGTGAACTGTTACTGGATTAGTTATGGGCAGTAATAATTTCACAATCACAACCCAGACTGTCATAGCTCACAATTTATTTTGTGTTGTTTCCATATTTGTCAATTCATCCTTCATTTAGGTCTGTTAGTGCCTTTTTCCTTTGCAAATATCCATCCATTTTGAGTAGTCTTTCACCTTGCTGTTTTCATTTTACTTTCCCATTATTTTTTAGGAGAATGTAGGTTATTTGTATTTTATTTTCTCCTGTATTAACAACAGATCATCATGAACCGAGACATGGCTGATAACAACAGACTGTTCAGGTGTTTTTTATCTGTATTGCAGCTTTCCACGTTTCCTTAGAGAGTAAGAGCCTGGAGAGCTGAATCCATGCTAGAAGGAAGTGCTAACTACACCAGTGTTTTACACTTAGAAGAATAAAAATTACTACAATACCTCTATTAATCTGTGTGTGATATGTTTAGAGCCTTTTTAAATGTCATTTATTTCTTGCTTGCATTCATAGCTCCAGTGCCTTTTATAGGCTGGATGTATGCAACAGATGACTCAGCCTGGTCCACTCCTGCCCTTGCACCAAGCACCATCCCAAGACCACTGTTCCTGGGGATGTCCTGATCCTCTGCAGAGGGGCATTCACAATGGTGACAAGTCCAAGCCCTGCTGCTGTCAGCAGCCGCACAGCTCTCCCTCTCCATTCCAGGAGCCTGTAGAGTCTCTGGTTGTGCCTGGGCTGTGGTGTCCTGGGGCTGGGAGCAGATGCCACACCAGAACCTTACCCTGCTTACCATCTGGAAATACCACTTCCAAGAAAAATATTAAATTGGCTGTTACCCACCTCCATTCAACCCATTGACCCCAGACAATGCCATCAGAGTAATTGTTCTTGATTTCACTTCATCCTTGAGGAACTGGGCTTCTAATTACCACACAGGCAGACTCATTGCACAGTGTTCATGTGTGGGGTGTTTTTCTTCTTTTTTCACAGAAGAGTCTGATCCAACATCAACAGAGCCAACATCTGATCTGACATCAACAGATGAAACAGCCTCAACACTGGAGACAACCTCAACACTGGAGACAACCATAGAAGGGACAACACTCACAGAACCAAAGATATCTCTAAGAGAGACAGCAATATCAGCATCAACAGTCTTCACGGAGATGGCATTCCTGGGGGAGATGGCCACAACTGAATTAACAACCAACACAGGGGAAGCAACAGTGCCAATGACAACCCTAGAGGTGACAACCACCACACCACTAATGACCTCCCCAGGAGAGATGTCCACTTCACCAGAGATGACCACTGCAGTGTCAACCCCTGCCCTGTCATCCACACTGCCTCATGCGATCACCACAGCAAGAGTGGACACCACTGTAGAGGAGAGCACAGCAGGTAACGCTGTCCACTGCCACTCACTATTTTCTTTAGTGTCCCTGGACTTCCTCCCCAGACCTGATTGCACTGCAGGGGGACTCCCAAAATGACAGGAGAGACTTCCATGCTCTCTTCCCCCATTAATTGTCCAGCTCTGCTTTTCATATCCATTTCCATATCCATTGCCATTGCACTAATGACCTCCTTAGCAGAAACATCCAGCCCATCATATCCGACCAGCACAGAGCCATCCACTAGCATACCAGAGGTGTCCACCTCAGCAGAGATGACCCCTTCAGCAGAGATGACAACCTCAGCAGAGAGCACCACCTCACCAGAGATGATAACCTCATCAGAGATAACCAGCTCAGAGGCAACAGCTACGAAAGCAGAGGGGACAACATCAGGTAGCCATGTCATCTCTCACTTATTGGTCTCCTTAGTGCTCCTGATCTCTTTACTGAGTGACTCTAACCCCTGCCACGTGTCCCACTGCTGAGTTTTGGCACCCTCTCTCAGAAGCAGCCATGCTGACCTCTCTCGGTAAATGCGGGGCAAAGCAGCAACTTTGGGGTTTTCTGCTGCCTGGTGAGGTGAACATGTGCCAAGCAAAAGCCCCGTTTGCACATAGAGAGCACAGCAGGCTCTCCTGGCCTGCAGGAATAGGGTTTCAGAGAGGTGGCAAAGAGCAGGACTGAGGGATCACAGAGCCGGGAGGCTGGAGAAGGACTCAGGGCATTTTGGGCTGGTGTCTCTATGGGAAATGACGGGACAGAGCTTCACCCTCTCTACCAGCATTAACGAACCAGCCTTGCTTATCATACCAAATGCTGTGGCCATTGTATGAATTACCTCCCTAGCAGGCATGTCCATGACAGAGCAGAAGATCAAGCAAACGACCCTCATAGCACAGACAACCACCAGAGCAGAGACGACCACCTCAGCAGAGACGACAGCCTCAGCAGAGATGACCACTACAGCATCAATTGCAACAGAGGAGGAGAGCACACCAGGTACTCCTGTCCACTCTTGTTCCCTGTTCACTGTGTGAAACAGAAAAAGTCAAGATGATAATTTCAGATGAGTGAAAGAGCTCTGCAGGATGTCATAGGAGTCATAGGACAGGGGCTCCTAGAAAATGGGCTACTCTGAACTGCATGACATGTGCTGACTCTGATTGGAACCTTTGTCATTGACACCAAATTCTTCCTTGCATCCGTAGCTCCAGTGCCCAGCACAGCCAGGCCATATTCCACAGGTAATTCCAGCCCCCATGCCCCATCCCTGGCCTTGCAGCAGCCATGCAGGCTCCCTGTTGCAGTGGCCCATGTGGGGACAGCAGAGTGCCGGGCTGCTGTGAGCTCGTCCTTGTGCCTTGTGCCGTGTGCCAGGGGCCAGCGTGCGGCTGTCGGGCGGCAGGAACGGCTGCGAGGGCCGCGTGGAGCTGTACGATGGCAGCACGTGGGGGACGGTGTGTGACGACCAGTGGGACCTGCGGGATGCCCAGGTGCTGTGCCGGCAGCTGGGCTGTGGCCAGCCCGTGGCTGCGCTGGACACTGCGCACTTCGGCCTGGGCTCCGGCCGCATCTTCCTGGACGACGTGCAGTGCCGCGGGGACGAGCCCTCCCTGCAGATGTGCCGGCACAACGGCTGGGGCGTGCACAACTGCAGGCACGTGGAGGATGCCGGTGTCATCTGTGCCGGTGAGTGGCCAGCAGACACAACCAGCTCTCCAGCAGGTCACACCAGATGGTTTTTGGTGTCCTCCATGGGAAGCAGCCATGCAGAGCCGGTGCAGAGAGGAGAGCCTGGGGTCTTCTGCTGCCTGGTGCTGAAACACGTGTCATGCAAAATCCCCATTTTTGCACAGAGAGGGCAGAGCAGGCTCTCCAGTCTCACAGGTGTAGGTGCTTCATGCAGTCGCAAAGAGCAGGTTTGTGGGCTGCACTGGGGACAGGTCAGGCTGGTGTCTGGATAGGTCAATGGCAGGACCTCCATGCCCTTTCCTCACTTTAGTCTTTGAGCCTAGCATTTCCATGTCCATGTCCATTTCCACATCCATGTCCATGTCCATGTCCATCCACTGCCACAACCTTGCTGCCTTTAGTGCTCTTTCATTCACTCTGTCTTTTTCCTTGCAGCTGCCAATCCAACCCCTCCTGCTCAATGGCCGTACACAACAGGTAATTCCTGCCCCCACCAGCATATTCCCAGTTTTATAGTGAGCCTCACCCTGGCACAAGAGGAGAAGAGAGGGGGTCTGCTAGGCTGAGCCTGCTCACTGCAATGTTGCTGGTCCCTTCTGTCCACTGCAAAGGGTCTTGTCATTTGAGGGCTTCTGCCAGGGAGGATCTGAGCCCCAGCAGAAGGGCAGCTGCAGTGGTGCTGAGTCCAAGTCCTGGTCTGCCAGACACTCCACGGCTCCTACTGTGGGGCAGCAAGTACCAAGCGGATGGGAGCAATCCCTTCCCTCAAGCCCATGTGCTTGCCAGGCCAGCCCAAGACACAGGTCTGTCCTGATGCCAGGTCATGGCTGGTGCTTTGCAACCATCAAGCAGAGGTGCCCAGGCCCCCATGGATACCTTGTCAGGACCCATAGATTCAAACATCTGCAGGGTGCATGAGTGGTACCCCTCAGGGGATGTCCCATGATCATGGTGTGCACAAAGGCCTTTTCAGCAAATGCCCCCATGCCCCGAGCAGCTCCCAGTACCCTCAGGCTGTTCTCACAGGATTCCCCAGCAGACCCTTGCTCATTATGCATCGGCCTTCTACAAATCAGGGGTCTTTGCTCTGTCAATACCCTTCCTCAGTCTCTTTAGATCTGCACACCTCACATTAAAGTCACTGTGGCACAATCTCCAAAAGAGTTGTGGAGATGGGGGCTGTGGATGCTGGGGAGCTGGAACCCTGATGTTGTGCCTTGTGCCGTGTGCCAGGGGCCAGCGTGTGGCTGTCGGGCGGCAGGAACGGCTGCGAGGGCCGCGTGGAGCTGTACGACGGCAGCACGTGGGGGACGGTGTGTGACGACCAGTGGGACCTGCGGGATGCCCAGGTGCTGTGCCGGCAGCTGGGCTGTGGCCAGCCCGTGGACGCCCCGCGCAGCGCTCGCTTTGGCCCCGGCTCCGGCCGCATCTTCCTGGACGACGTGCAGTGCCGCGGGGACGAGCCCTCCCTGCAGATGTGCCGGCACAACGGCTGGGGCGTGCACAACTGCAGGCACGTGGAGGATGCCGGTGTCATCTGTGCAGGTGGGTGGCCAGCAGACACCACCACAGGCCCTTTTGCACATCATTCTAAGAGGGTTCCGGGTCTGTCCAGTAGGGACAGCCATGCTGAGTTCCCCTGGTACAGCCAGGGCAGAGACGAGCCTCGGTGTCTTCTGCCTCCTGGGGTTGAAGCCCGTGTGATGCAAAAGACACATTTTTGCTCAGAGAGGGGACACCGGATTTTCCACACTTCCTGCTGTAGGTGCTAAATGAGGGAGCAAAGAGGTGGAGTGCAGGATTGTTCTTTGGGGAGGATGGGGCAGGACTGTGAACAGGTCAGGCTGGTATCAGGATAGGAGGAAAGGCAGGGCTCAAGCTCTCTTCCCCCTTTAGTCCCACAGCATGAATTTTCATGCCATGTCCATGACCACGTCTGCATCCAAGTCCATACACTGCTACAGCACTGCTGCATTCACTGCCATTGCATTCACTCCCTCTTCTTCCTTGCAGCTGCCAATCCAACCCCTCCTGCTCAATGGCCGCTCACAACAGGTAAGTCCTGCTCACTCAGCTTATGCCCAGTTTTGCAATGAGGCCCAACCTGGCACAAGAAGAGAACAGGAGAGTCCAATTGGGCAGATCCTGCTCAGTGCAAGGCTGCTTGTCCCCTCTGTCCATGGCATCTTCAGGGTGCATGAGTGGTCCCCCAAAGGGGTTGGTTCACTGTCAAGGGTTGCAAAGCCTTTTCTGGAAATGGCTCAGTGAATCAATGACGTCTGCACACAGGGAGCTCCAACAGGACAGCAACAGGTCCCTCGACAGAGGTAGACTGATGTGTGAATGCCTGGAGTCTATCCTCAGTCAGAATCCTCCCCCAGTCCGTTTTGGGTCAGCACTACTCCAGCTCATGATCACTGTGACCAAATCTGCAAAACAGCTGGGAAGTTTGGGGCTCCGGGAGCTGGGTTAGTGGAAACCAGACCCTGTGCCTTGTGCCGTGTGCCAGG
>VZTE01005827.1:0-17597 GCA_013397775.1 Eulacestoma nigropectus | reverse complement strand
GTGGAATGGGGAGGAGAATCAAATTAAAACTTCTGTGTTGACATAAGAACTNAAACTTCTGTGTTGACATAAGAACTGTTTAATAATTTAAAATAAAGTAAAAAACAATAACAGCAACAACACCACCAACCGATGCACAGTGCAATGGCTCACCACCCACTGACTGAGCCACATCTCCCCTTCCCGAAACCAGATCCTCCGCCCTTCCAGGCAACTCCCCCCAGTGCATATACCGGGCATGACGTTCTGTGTATGGAACATCCCTTTGGTCAGTTCGGGTCGCCTGTCCCGCCCATGCTCCCTCCCAGTTTCGTTTGCGCACTGCCTCCCTGGCAGAGCATGAGGCAAGGGGAAAAAGAAAGTCCTTGAGTTAGGATAAACACGACTTGGCAAAATAACGAAACATCCCTGTGTTATCAACACCATTCTTATTCCAAATCCAAAACACAGCCCTGTAATAGCTACTGAGAAGAAATTAACTCTACCTTAGCTGTGACCAGGGGCAGCAGCTGAGAATTGCTCGTTTAAATGACCAGGCATCGGTGCCTGAAATGTGATATATGTGTCTCTGCCCATGCACCTGAATACAATTAAAAGTATCCTAACCGCTTGAGGAGACCTGGGACCTTGTTCCTCACAGGTTGCCCTGGGGCAAATCACTCAGTGAAATCCCCCACACCCCAGGATCAAACTTCAGATTGTTCAAACTGATCACCACCTTTGCAGGGTCGAACTTCAAATTGTGCAGACACAAATCCTTCATCTGCAGTCGTCCTCCGTAAGAAAGTTGCATGGGGCTCTTCTGTGGTGTTCTTTTGGGTGAAACCAGAGGTGCTAGCGGTGCACAGCACCAGGACTCTCACCCCATTACAGCTCTGGGCCCAACTGCATACTTCTTCCAACCACACAGTTACCAAGGGATGGGATTTTGTGATGGCTGAGACTATATCTTCACAAGGTCAAATATTGGCTAAGATGAATATAAAGATAAAATTTCTTCTGGTATCTCTGCAATCTAGAGTTTACCTTGGGAGACAAATCAGCTTCTAGCAAAGGATGCTTTATGGAAGACTACCTAAATTTACAAGGCATCTTTTATGATTCCTCTTAATAGAGGGAGCCCATTCATTCCTCTACACCAAGTAATTGATTTTGAGGGTCTCTGCCTGGCATTAGATGTGATGAAAGCAATTATGAATTCATGTGTATGGAGCTTTCCTGCTTTTTCTACAATAAACAAATTTTCATTTTGTTAAAGACAAATTCAGGAAGAAAGATTGTCTAAATTAAAATAAGATAGAAAAATGTTGTTCTAACAAACACATTAAAAGAATATCATGGAAGGAATGAAGCATCTACATTGTGTATATGTTATTTTGCAGGTGGTTGCATTTGTTATAGATTTTTTGCAATATGGCACGAAATAAGGCTCGGAGATTCTACAGCAGAATCACACAATCACAGAATGACAGGAAGTGTGATTACTGACACAGTTGCTACCAGTATAGAATTGGTTTAACATGGAGGTTTTTTTCACTTACGAACAAATTGTGTTTCAGCTGAAGGCAAGGAATGAGATGGCAAATTCCAAAATATTTAAACTTCTCCATTGTCTGTCTCATTTTATGGTTGAAGTAATGCTCTTCATAACAATGTTGTAGTGGAATATTCCTTCACATTTTAAAAATATTTTATTTTCACTGTTTGAACATTTTTTGTGTTTGTTTTCTCATCAGTAAAGTTCACACAAGCCAGGATTTGAAGTGAGTAGTCATAAAAAGCAGGTTTTGTTCTTGCTTATCTGAATAGCCAAGAAGAAGCTTTGCTTTTATGTTTATTTTTGTGTAGTCAGGGAATACAGACGTGATCACGGTTTTCATAATTGAGCAAAATTGTTTGAAACAGTGCAGAGTGAAAATGTACAAAACTGCTCTGGAACTCAGTGAAGGCCTGAAATGATTCCCTGAAACAAGTCAGCAAATGATTTTACACAGCAAGTAAATTTGAGAAAACTACAGTCAAGGAAGTGACTAAGATAAAATTGGTTGAGAAGACTGTTCTTTCAGCCCTGCAATTTTGCCTGGAATTTGGGTTCACTATTCTTCCTAGTATTTTCTCATTCATATTCTTCTATAAGTCCATGGGTATCTGTCTTTCTATGTGGGTGTGACAGAGACAGTGGTGAAGAGAGAGGATTGTAGCTCCAACTCCTGTCTGCCACTCGAAAGTCTGTCTGCCAATACACAGAATGGTGAACGGGAGCTGTGCTTCCTAGATAGCTCACAGATGGTACTGAACATCTGGGAATGACAGTGTTGATCTTGTGGAAGAACTGATACTGAATAGGATTCGGGTTTTGATGGGAAGTTTTTAGTTTGGTACTGAATTGATGAGTCATGTGCAATGTTCAGTTTGTGTAACTGTGACTGGCAGAGCTGCCCAAGTACAAGAGGTTTATTAAAAAGTTTTCTTTCTATTGGGAGACAAAGCTCCACGGAGGCAAAATGTAAGAAGGTGATTTGTGCATGTTGTACTCCCTTCATGAAACATTTTCATCCATTCTCATTTTCCCATGGAACAGGAAACACTTTTAATCTCATCTGTATGTGTCTTGTGAACATGGGCAAGGTCTGGGTAGGGGTTTTTTATTTGCTTTATACTCCATGTGAGGTGGTGGTAATGGAAGAAAGGTAACCATCTGTACAAAAAGGTTTAATACTTTCAAAAGCAGCTTAAACTTCCTTTGTGATGTTTGCTTAAACACAGAGAAAGTAACTCAGAGTTTTGGAAAAGAAGAAAGCACAATACCTGTTCCTTAGCTAGGGGGATGTTTCCATTTGCAAATCACAGCTTCCAGTTTCCTATTGCATGAATGATAAAACAAGGACATTTCCTTCTATTTCTCCCTAAATCTTTCAGCTTAAATTCTTTCTCAGAAAGGAGGTTTTCAAAAGTACAGGAGGGTATAACCCACAATGGATTTTCTTTCAGTGGCAGTAGGGTTTCCATTACATAGTGCTGTGCTGCTTGTAGGCTCAAGAAAGGTGTGCGACAAACTTGTTTAGTGTGTTAGACAGAGGCTTTTCACGATCAGGTTTTCACAAATCTCTCATACTGAGTGCTTCCCTTCCTCTCTCTCAGTCTGCTGTTGTGTGAGCAAGCAACAAGTGGTTTCCTGCTACGCACACAAGGCAACATTCCTGAATGTAATGCAGCCTCTTGGTATGTTCCCAGTGGGCCAGAACATGTAAATATCCTCTAGTTTCCATTCTCTCAGCTGTTCCATATGAAAATCTGGATAACAACTTAGCAAACTTGGTACTTTCTTCCTTGTTTTTCCTAGCCAGTATGCATTCCTCATCTCATTAAAACAATCTGTATTGTTTATAAATATTTATTTTGTAGAACTGATTAGAATGCCTAAAAGAATCAATGTCATCTTTGTGTTTAACAGGGATAAGAGTCATGTTAGTGTCCTTTGTACCTAAAGGGCCTGGGGACATGGTTGAACCAGAGTCATATGCAGGTGCCCTACCAGGCAGTGAATGAGCACAGAGAAAATTGGTTCCACGTTTTTGCTTTGCTGGGGAAGGCAGCGGAAGAACAACGTAGCACTTTATCTCTCTGAGAGAAGCAGGTCTGTGTTGTTCCCTCTGGATTTATCCACTCCACACCCAAATATGTGCTAAGGTTTGACACATCCCCTGCCCACACCAGCATGGAGCCCATCAGCTGTCTTGGCCTGGCTGAGAGACTGTCTTCCAGAGCTGCATGGCTGGAAGAAAAAGGGCAGAGCAGGCACTTATGGCTATGTGGAAGGGAATTAGGGAACTGCTTCATACTGCTTGGGTTTTTTTTAAACACTTAAGTCTGATGTTTGTCATCATGACACTTTGTGTCAATGCTTATATCAAATCTTGGAGGAGATAAAATTTTCTGTATCAAAATGCTCTCTGCTCATCTTTCAAGTAGCTGTAGCACAAACCTGGTGTTTTTTGCAGCAGGCCACTATGTCCATTTGAATTAAGCTCAAAAGAAAACATTCATGTATGTTCCCTTTTCTTTTTTTAGAAGGTCTGTTTCTTACACACTTCATTAATGGATGTTTCCTTTCTTTTTATTTCCTGGGAGATCTGTAAAAGTTTAATGATTCCAGGAGAAGGACATGTTGAAGACAACACACACACTGAAATCCTCCATTTGTTTTTGTACATATGGTTTTATTCAAAACTTCTGAATTATATATATTAAAAAAGCTCTTCCCTGTCAACAGGCCAAAAATTTTACAATATTTAAAAACTGTATTAATTGTTTATGCCTGTTACTTGACCATTCTAATTGCAGTTGTTCCTCTCAGAATATCTGCTTGGGCTTTGCAAATTATATTTTTAAAAGCTGAGAGTGAAATATTCCTTTTAGTAAATCCATTTTTAGTTAATTGGGAAAAAAATGAATGCTCTGCTTGCATGTCTTCACAGATGGGCTGACATAAGGTAGCTTCTGATGCTGTAGATATTTAAAGCATGATGCAGCTGAGAACTAGGAGGTCTTTGCTACAAAGAGCACTAAAAGGATTCAACATGAGATGGAGGCTTACACGAGGAAGACCTAGCTGGGTTGACTTTTTACTTCACAGGTACTAACTAGCTCAATTAACATTTTCCCTAATAAAATTAAGACCTTAAAGGATGCTGGTACATAACCCAGATCCTCTCTCCTTAGTTAAAACTCTCTACAGGCTTCTCTTATTTGCTTCTCCTTTTTCTGTATGACAAGCTCTCTTCTGGAAGTGGAGTGAGATTTTTCTCTAGGATTTAGCCAAAGTTGCACTTGTATTCTTCCTGTCTTGAATGCAGCATCACTTTACACACTGAGACAAGGTATTTCTGTTTCTTTATTCTAGTTTGTGCAAAGTATGAACTAGGTGGTAACCCACAAAAGGCTGGCTCCCCAGTCATCAAAATTTTACACCATTTATACATGTTAGCAAACAAAGAAATCATGGTTCATTGGCTACAAGTTACACAGTTCCCTTATTAATTAGTATTATACCTTCTACTGGTTAAATTATTATCTCACTTGTCATAATTATTAGTCCACATGCACAGATTTTCTCTTCTTTTGAGTCGGTGTGTTTCTTTAGTTGGTGGGCTGTGAGTCAGTGGGCCCAGTCTCCCTCTGCCACAATTAAGTTTTACCCAGCTGGAGCTGGTCTCAGCACAGTTGCTGTGTTTGCTTTTTTAGCTTCTTCCTTATCTTAGGAGTTCTGCCAAAAGTCCTTGTGGAACATAAATTCTGCATTGTTTTTGTCCACTATCAGCAGTACATCCTTCTCCCCAAGCTTTGTTAACCTCCCACTAGCTCTGAGATCACTGAAGCATGTCAAGCTTTAAACCTTAACAAGGTAGTTCTACCAACATGCAGTTTGTCTTTCTACACCTAGACATCATTCCGAACCCATGTTTTCTTGAAGAGAAGTGAGTGTAAGATGGGAGCTAAATATTGCTTTACATCAGGCTCTAACATCTCGTATGAAAGCAGGTAAAGCCAGGTAGCAGAGATCATTATTTCAGGGCATTCCTTGGGCCCATGTTTTCTGTCTTCTACACAGAGGCCTGGCCATATCTAACTTGAAGAAATCCTGCGTGGTTTCAGCTGGGGAACAATATTGTGCCTCCTAACCCCCTAATCTTTCTGAGGCCTTATGTGATAGAGGGGACAAGAAAAAATACCCATTGCATAGATTTTTATAAAGGAAGAGAGCCCAGTGTAAGGCAGCTGACTGGAGAAAGCCCCTTCTTACCTTGCAGTGTCACGCCAGGCCCAGCCCATAGGTGGGGAAAAGACATAGTCCTCTGCAGGCATAACAGTGTGTGTGGGTGTGTGACTGACCCTTGCACTGCCCCAAGCCTAAGGACAGCACTGCTGATTTACTGTGGAAATCATCAACCTGGGTGGAGATCCACCAATGCTGCCACACAGTAAGCATCTCATTTTTAGGTATTTTGTTCTTTACCTCTTTATCTGTGACCCACTGTAACACCAGTAATACTACTTATGACACTGACCCATGCAGCCTTCAGCGAAAGTCCCAACGCCTGTGTTAATGAAAGGAACTCCCCCATGGCTGCACTTGGCCTCCTTAGGGTTAGAGGCAGCAAGCCATGTTGCTGTTTTGTTGTGAGTAAGCTCCTCTGCCCTACTTCAGCTCCTGAGTTTGGGCTAAGGTCCTAGAAGATTTTTCAAAAATGAAAAGCCAAAAATAACGAGTGAGATTTCTAAGCAAGGCTTAATAACTCCAGAAGCTCACCTCTTCTAATTATTGATACACTGCTTAGGTAAACATCTCTTTCTTGTAGAAAAACAGCCTTGTCCCACTTGCCTGGAGAAGTTATTCCTTCTTCCACTCTCTGTAAATAACCTCTTTCAAGGCTTCCTTTGCCTGAAGTTGCATTGAAATGAGCATTGATAATAGGAGTTTGTTTCTGCCTTGGTTGCTCTTCCCTCAAGCCTTAAAAAACTTGCTTTTCTTGGTATTGCAAGATGAAAGGTTATACAATGTGTCTTGCCAAAATTCAGGAGGCACTGCTGATTGTTAGGGTAATGAGCGCCAGGTTGGTGATAATCACACAGGGCAGATTTGCAGCAGTACTTGTCAGCTACTTCATCATCTATCCAGCATGGTGCCAGCCCTGTCTCTGTCCTTCTGATCTAGATCCTTGTGCAATGGGCAGAGCTGAAGGCTGAACTACTTCATCTACCTGTGAGTGAGCCACGGTTAACACAGGTTAAACATGCTGAGCTGGGTATAGCTCAGTTAAATAAACTGATGGGCTAAGAGGATGGAGACTGGGAGCAGAACAGTCAAGTTCTGCCACCGTGCTCCTCAAAGCTATCTCTAGAGTGGTACTAGGCAGAGGAGCTGTGAGATTACACTTCAGCACTCCTGTTATCACACAGGACTGGCTGTAGTGCAATGAGTGGACGTGCAATGTGAAGAATGTTTGCAGGTGGGCTTGGCTCACCTGGGGATCGTTAACTTACATCATCAGTGCCCACTCCCTTTCACAAAAAAATACAGACTTCTTTTTGCTTGCTTACATCTACACATGCAGGACACATTCTTTCAATAAAGAGTTAAACCAAGTTGGTGTCTTTTAATATGCCCACACTCTTTCAGAAAATGCTCTGAAATGGTGCTCTCTGTGAGTGCTTCTGCAGAGAGATCTCTCAGAATTTATTGTATTAAACCCAGAACAAATCAAATCCTTTTTGTAAGTTAGGAAGCGTGCACAAAGCTTTGATACAGAGTCTCTGAGCTAGCACTGCTAAGAGAAGGTGATTTTATGGGAAGTTCCAGTCTGGAGACAAAGTCTCATCAGTAAGTGTTATTAGTGATTCCATATAGATCTCTCCTACAAAAAAACTACAGCCTACACTGGAAAGGATTCTGTTACTTGTAATCAACTTGTAGGAAGGAGGAACCTATAGGAAGGAATACACCTATTATAGAGAGAATCCTCCTAGCAGGCTTGGATGGCTTGACATTGGGAAACTCATGGGTCACAGCAATGTTAGGCAAATTGGTTTAATCATTCACTTGGAGAGCTTCAAATATCAGTACTTACCCAGGGGGTTCCTGGTATTCTCAAGTGCTGAACTTCCCCGTGTTTACTTGGAAGCTACTGATACCCCAACAGTTTGATGTAGTCCTCTTGAAGAACTTTGATTTTTAAAAACACCTGGAATATTTTAGAAAAAAAAATTAAAATAACTTCTAAGAGAGGACACCTGTCCACCTGGAAGACAGTGAGCTCTTCCACCAGAAGTTACAACAACTGCACAATCTCCAGCTTTATATTACTTCGGCCATCCTTTGCTAAGTAAAGCAAGTTGTTCAAGTGAAGAAGCTGTGAACTGGGATTCAATTTGCCCAGGATCAGACAGACTGGCAGCAGCAGAACCTGAGTTTGAATCTAGGTATTTCTAGCTCCATGTCCCAAAAATTTATAGTCTACAAGCCTGGAACATTTTTTTCACACTTGCTGACAGGTAGTTTCAGTAATCACTGCTCAGGTCTAATGAGAAGGTAGACTGTTGCATTTCTGCTTTATCTGGCTGCTAGGCCTGTCTCAATACAAACAAGTTACACAGGCAGCAGGACTTACAAGGAATGCTGAACAAAAGCCAGGGTTGTTATAATTTAGAGAAGAGGTAACTTGGGGGTCATACGATCCTTGTTCATGTAATTACAGGAGTGCTTCAGGGGAGAAAGGTATAATCTGTTCTCTCTGCTGGATAAGATAAACGCAGCTGGCTGAAATTACAGGAAGGGAAATTCAGATTAGATGTTTTCCACTTGTTAAGATAGTGACACATTTGAAAAGATTACATGGGAGAAGGAAGGATATCCTGGCCCAAAAATAATAGGGATGGTTAAAATGGGTGTTCATGCATTCACACAGCTGGTATGGGCTAGATTAGCATCTTTATCCTATGAAATATGGACTACAGAGTAACAGTCCATGAGATGTACAAGGCCCATGCAGCATGCAAGGGCAATGGGAAAACAGTCTAAAGATACCCCTCAGTCTACACCTAGCCCCCTACCTCTGTCCCCTACTCTGAGGCATTATTTGACTTTTTTGGGGGAAAAATACCATTTTATAAAACCTTGGCCAATACTTTGACCAAATGCTAAGTAACTTACCCATGTACTACCATCCCTGCTAATCACCCTCAGATTCTGTAATGCTTAATGGCTTGTAGCCTTTTCTTTCCTGACTAAAGAAGGTTGTGACATTTTTGAACTACTTGACTTTCTAGGTTCCCCCCATACATCTTGTCTAAGATAATGTAAATTTCTGTGAGAAAGTGACTTGTATTTATACCTAAAGATTTTTACAGTGGTTTGATAACAGGCAACTACTGCCAAGAACCAGTGCTTTTTCACTGAGCCTTTCTACATCTTGAGTGACTACCAAAACAATCAAGGATGCCTCAAGATTAAACATTGCAATGTAGCTCTGCCCCCTATATGCCGTGAAG
The DNA here is from genome assembly GCA_013397775.1 of Eulacestoma nigropectus. Classification (NCBI taxonomy): domain Eukaryota; kingdom Metazoa; phylum Chordata; class Aves; order Passeriformes; genus Eulacestoma; species Eulacestoma nigropectus. The sequence goes on along the minus strand of VZTE01005827.1, from coordinate 8,549 downwards.
AACTTCTTGCTGGCATCGATGCAGACTTGGGGAAGGATGAACAAGGGTTAATGCCATGCCATAACTTGGCTCTGCTGATCTTTTCATTATTCCTTCTCTGTCTGTGATGTTGGGGCAGCAACTTGGGTGTTCATCAAAGAGCTGCCCTGTGGTAACCAGGAGCTCTTCCCTCTGCTAGCCAAGACAATGAAGGAATCCTCTAGTTAGAGCTGGCAGGATTTGAAAGGGACAAATTGTGTCGTTAGTGTTGACTCACCAAACTATGGCCTTGTTTGCCTGCTGGCAGGGCACAAGTATCACAAGGAACTTCTGCCAATGGTAACAAAGAGTACAACATTTTGTGAAGTCTCTCTTCCTACAGATCCACTCTTTTGGGCACATCTCATGCACTCATATCAGTACTTCCCATCTCCCATTTGTGTCCTAGTGAATACCTTTGGCAGGGAAAAAAAGTGGCTAGATGAATGGATCACTGGCCAATGCTAACTGCTGCGCAAAGAGATGTACTTCTCCCTGTCTTTGCCTTGGAATAAGCATAAATAAAGTGCTGATTTCCACTAAATTAATTTTCCCTGTGACCTCTGTCCTACATTTGTTTGAAATTAGCTAACCAGTTCAAAAGATGCTATGGGAAGCAGACAGATGAACAAACAGATGACAGGTAGCATAACCCCATAAGCTTTTGTTTTCTTAGAAAACCCAGCTAAAATAAAAACTGTTTAATCAAACTGTTGCTGCCTGTGTGTTGGTCAAGTTAGGCGCTCAAGAGAAAGCCTGAACCTAAAAAACCATGGGGGACAAATCCAGCAGACTCCTTGGGGGAACACACACAATATGAATAGGTTTATATTTTAGTATTTATTGTATTTGTATTTATGTCTTTGATGAATATAAATTCCCTGTCCAGGCTGATGTGATTGTGGTTCAGTGTTCAGAACTGCTTTCAGTACAGCTTCAGCAGACTGTGGGCAAAGGAGATGAAGACACCCTTGTGGCTGAAGGGCAGGACTGAGTACACAAAGACTGGGGTTGCTCCCATCTGTGATGTTGCCTTCTTTTGGGACTAGAGTGAGAAGCTAAGGCTATGGGTCTCAGTATAAGGCAAAAGGGGAACCACAGAACCTCAGTACAAAGTATTTCCCTCCAGGGCACCTTTATTAGCTTCCTTGCCATGTGATTCATTGACATTTCAGAAGTCGAACATTGACTTCTAAAAAAATATCACTTAGACTGAACTGTGAACTTTTTGGGTAAGGAGCAATGCTAGCAAGCATTCTCCACACTTTAGTCTCTCTCATGGGGTACACAGTACTTACGTTAATAGTTTTGGGTGGTCTGTACTGTACCTTATTTACTACAATATGCTCTAGACTTTGAGAGCATTCCACTGTGTTCATTTTCAGGGTGGCTTTCATCCTCCAGTCCTCTCCAAGCACATGAGTTTTCCCCATAGTCCAGTCTATCACTGCAATCCCATTTGAAATACATAGTGCCATATCATAAGGACAATTCCAGTCCATAAAGGGAGTTTTTGACTAGTGATTTGTCTTGTCTTAGAGAAGATCTTGGTGGCTTGAGATCCATTAATTGTAGGCAGAGTTGTGTGTTGTGTAAACTGTAATCTGCCAGATCTTCTATGGGCTCTGATCTGTAGGAAAACCCATGATTTTGATGGCTGTTGAGACAGATTGTGTCCCTCTGTTCACTTCCACTACCTTCCTCTACTATATCTGCAGCCACATACTTTAGCCAGATTAAAATGCTGGAGTCTATGCCCAACCCCTGCCAAGTCTTGTAAAGTATTCCTTGGATCCCAGAGATCTTCTGACTTTATTAATTTCAAACACAGCTTCCTAAAGAGTATAAAAGACCTTTGACAATCTCTTTTTGCCATGTTACCTCAGTGCACATAGCACAATGAGTCTTTCCATGTATGTGAATGTTTCATATCCAGAAGAGACCCTTGGTGAGGTACTCGCAAATCCTGAGGCTGCATCAAGTGCAGCTGTATGGCTTGAGGTCCATAGCCTCAATACAAACATTACCTTTGTGATGTACATGTTCCATTCAAAAAATGCATTCCCTGCAGGAAATGCAGGGAGAACGCAGGAAATGCAAAAAGGATTCCTGTCACGCCACCAGATGATTTGGTAGTTGTGTGTCATCATAAGCCTGCAGTATTTGTTTTCTTTAGAGATCAAAGCCATTTTTTAAGTAAGTTACTTTAGCAATAATCACATTCCCATAATGGGAAGTAGAAGGATTTTCCGTTGTACTCTTAGCTTTTGCTAACATCCAGTGCAAATCTGTTTGCCTTTCATAGGTGTGTCTAAAGAACTGCTGGATGAGTTCTTTGGAAAAGCTGAGCCTTTATATTTTACCTACAGAATGTGGACACTGAAAAGCTTTAGTAGAGGGATTTTTCAGCTTTCTGCAGCATTCTGTGAGAACTCTGTTTCTCTCACGAAAACTATGCAAAACACTGCTACGGGTTTCTGTAAACTAATTCTTTATCTTTGCACCTGCTGTTCAGTTAGTATTGTTATGGTACACTGAGGAAAATATTTTGAGATGGGTGTTGTATAGCCTCCGCCAATCATTCTAGGAGGTGGTTGACCAAGGGACCAATAGTACTATGCTACTCTTGCGAATCAAGTTATACAAACCGATTTATAATTAATTAAATAAGCCATTTTCTCCAGATCTTGGTTGTGTCGTTTCTCACCATCCTGGGTACAACAGCGACAACAGAAAACAGTGATCTTCTCTTGGTATCAAGGGAGCCACTAACACATTTACAAATACTGACTTGCAAAGAGAGGCAAAAATCTTCCATCCAATTCAGAAAATCCTTTCAAACTCAAATGCAAGATGTGAATCAGGTTTATTAATCTGAGCTCATTGATTGAAAGGTTTTCCCCATTCAAGCAGGGGGATGGAGGGACAAACCTGAGTGCCTCAGGAATATCATTCTCTTCTTTTTCCATCCAGTTCCAACAAGCCCAGGCAACCTGGGGAAATTCAGGCCCTCCTTGACCTCTCATTCCACAGAGCTCACTCCTGAGGAAGCTGGGCTGGCTACCTATTTTGTGGCCACTTCGAATGTAGTAGATGCATTTAACACAGTTCTCGACCAGCTAAAAATATGAATGTGAATCTGAGACCTTTGGGTCCTAGATTTATAAAGCAGTGGTGTGTCTGTCTAATTTCATGTATGTGACTACCTGCAGTGGGACTGAACCATGTGTTTAGTAGGGACTGAGATGTGTGTGGCTGAGAGACATTTGGTTTATTGCCATGCAAAGAGCAGGCTTTTCATATTGAGTGTAACACTTACATCTGTGGTTTGATTGGGTCATTTAACTTCTCTACCTTGGTTGTTTCATCTGAGAAGTCAGATTGCTGGGGCTTGCATTTTTGACAAGTGGTGTAGGAGGATTAATTCATGAATGTGCACCCTGGACTTCAGACAAGTCTACCAGTATGAAAAACTATAATTAAGAATTGCTTGTCCTACACTTGAAAGCACATGCACACAGCCTTATCCTGAGCACAGCTGACTGTTTGCCACTAGTACTTAAGGCAGTGAAGGCTGAATGTGCTCAGTAGGATCAGAATCAGACTAAAAATTTACTTTTAAGACAGTTATTGAAAATCCAGAGTTTGGGAAGAACCAAGAGAGACTCCAAAGGCCAAGGCAGGCAGTGATAGCTTTCCACCGATTCCAGGAGGCTTTGAATGAAGCTTGTATCTCCCACAACTGTCTCAGATAGTTATCACTTCATCACCATACATACTTCTTCATCTTCTGCTTCTCTCAGAAAACAGGAATCCAGTTAAGTTCTTCAAGCCAGAAGAGAGTATTTCTGACATCAAGGAAAGGGAAGAAAACAGCATGTGGCTTCTGCAACAGTTATCAAAAATCTAGGATTCTAATTAAAAATATATAAATGGAAAATAATTGTGAGGGATTGGAACATATACTTGTGGAACTGAGCAGTTTTGTCCTTTGGGCTGATTTTCGAGTTGGATTTGAACTTGAGAGATTTAGGGAGTTGTAAAGCTGGCTTGATGGAATTCTAAGAAGTCAATATGGCAGTGGATGAAAAAAATCAAGTTTTTGGAAACAAAATAAATAAGGATTTTTGGATTTGAGGAAGTCAGTAGCAGCACATCTGTTCCACCTGTAGATGCTGGATCCACAGGGTGATGGTGAATGACAGGGACTGATAAATGACAGGCAAGGCCCACCAACACCCTCGGTTGTTCAGATAAAACCTGCTTTGGAGGAAATTGAATCTCCATGCCAGAGTATTGCATTGTCCATTTCATGACTTCGGCATTCCTGGTGAGGATTTTCTGGAAGTAAGGGGAAGGAAGAGATAGCTGCTCTATAGCAGCTACTCTGGCTTTTAGTACAGGCATCTAGGGTGCAAAGGAAGATGTATGCCAATGGTGAAAACTAATGCTGAGGGCTATAGCACAGGAGCAGGTGAGAGCTGCTTTACCCAACTGCTGATGGAAGAGCAAGGCTGAGGCAAAGAGTAGGGGGAGCAAAGGTGATAACAGCAATTAATTTGAGGGAAAAAGCAGGAAAAAAAAGTTCAATGCAAAATGATGCTCCTCAGCTAGAGCATTCTGTCTGCAAAGGGTGAACCTAGTTAAATGTGGCATTTGGCACAATTGCCAAATGGTAGGAAGGAATGAGAATGCGGCAGGTAGGAACTTCCTACATCTTTCCTGATGCTTCAAGTAATATGAAATGTCAAGTTTGTGCCCCCATCTCTTTGATGAAGTGTTGGCTGCAGGCCATGGGCAGGGTAGTAATTAACAATTAGCCGGGGAAAGAACAATATTAATAAGGTAAATGATTGCTAAAGAGATAGGGAGCGTGAGTGTTGGGATGTATGGCAGTGAGGCTGGGACCCTTCGCCGATAGGGCAGCAGTGCCACAGAGCAGAGAGCAGGGGGACTGAGAGCTTCAGTGCTGGGGTATGGGTTTGAGGGCGGTAGGAAGCCAGGGCTGTGAGGAGCAAGAGGCCGAGTTGGTTGTGAGGAAATGAGGTGGTACGGAGACAGTGGACATTTAGAAGATGCATGCTAATGTTGATTTTTGGGGAGGGAAGAGAGAGAGGTGAAAAGTGGGAAAGGAGGTCTGGTGTCTGACTTTGGAAAAGAGCAAGAAATTGTAGAAGATTTACACGAGAAGAGAGGACAGGAGTCTTCCCCTGGTAGCCAGTTTTCTATCCACATTTTCAGTGTGTGATGCCAGGCATATGCTCCCTGTCTCTTGATGCAAAGCTATGCCTCCCTTCTTCCTCTGTCCTCCCAGGCACCTTGGGGCTGTTGCTCTTTTAAGGCTTTCCATCCCTTCATGTGACACTTCCAGGCTGATATTAGCCCAGTAGGCTGTGCAGCAGCCTTGTGTGGCAGACTGCCCCAAGAAACCAGCCACAGAAGAAGAAAACACCATACTCCCCCATGCTTGGTGATACAGCCCACCGCACAGCAGACCATGGCTGTTACCATGGTGCTGCACCAGAAGAGTGGCTATCTCTGGTGTCACGCTCTGGCTGGACACATGATACTTCTGTCCTGAGGCTTTTTCAGTTCTGGCTCCTGTTCTCTGCTGTGGGAATGAACGGTGTTTTCCTTTGTTTAGAAAATCTGCTGAGAGACCTGCCAGCTGAGACCTTCCAGTTCTGACCAAAGCCAGTAATGATCTGTTTGCACTGGCTAGGCTTGGTCTGTCCCGGTGAAATGGGCTTCTCCCCATTTAACTTTGCACCTGTTGTTTGTGACTGATGTGTGCTCACTGCCTGGGCAGAGCTGCAGAGGGATGTGGATGTGCCCATCCATTTCCAGCTCACTGCTGTTGACACCCATTGCAGATTTGTTTAAGCAGAGGAAGCGATCTTATTAGTACTCTTCTTCAGAGCAATGTTGTTTCCATTTTTGACTGCAGCATTTCAGCCAGAGGCTGCTGTATGAACATGCCAGAGTTACAGGCCATAATTACGTCATTTTGGGGAGGAGAGTGGGGTGATGTGCCTGATGTTTGCCTGGCTCTGAAGCCTGCTTGTTGCATGTCAGTGCAACCCACAATTGTAGCTGCAGCAGTCCTTCTCTGACTCGGGTTTTCCAGGTGCTGATAGTCCTGTAAAAAGCTGCTATCTACCCTACCAAAAAAAAGGCCACTGAATAAATGTTCTTTTCCCCTCATGTCTCACTGGCTTTGTATCTGATGTGCAGTCTCAGTCCTCTGAACCATCTGTAGCAGGATAAAGAAGACACTCATGAAAAAGGCAAAACTGTACAGGAGAGTCAACAGGAATATGACAGGGTCTAAGGAAGCCAAAACCACAAAGCCACCATATCTTGGCTTGAAATGTATGCTTCCCTTGATGATAGTATACCATACAGTTACAGTACTTGGCATCTCCTTTTGGAGGTCAAGACCAGAAGGATTTCTGTGAAACTGGCTAAGGTTTCTGTAGAAAGAATAATGCTCTGTAGAATCCCATATATTGTTCAGGAGGGTAAAAGACCATCTGAAGCATTTCTCTTCTGCTCAAATACACTATCTCCTCACCTGTGTGAGTGCATTTTTGAACACCACTGCTGATATTTATGCAAAACATTCTTTTTTCTTGTGTCTGATAGTCTAGATGGGCTACTTTGCTAATTAATACATCTGGTTACCAAATGCAGGCACAAAGTAGGGACAGCAGAAGGAATCAGTGAGTCTAGGGCAGATGGGGCTCTGAGTGGAAGACTCCTAAGAGTAGCCATGCTTAGGCGCAGGTTTTTCACTAATTTTGAGATGGCCTTTGATAATCTGAATCAACGGATGAACATACGGTTGGGTGCTTCAATCTGAGAAAGAAAGGTCTGTCTTTCCATACATTATTCCCTTGCTTTTCTGCTAGGTACTGTATCCATTGGGAAGGAGCTGAGGAGATGTGCACGCCACATTGACTTGGGAGGCTGATGATTCTGGTGTGATGCATGGTCTGTAGTACAAGGCAGTGCGTCCTTGTTAAACTAGGGCAGAGTTAACTTCTCTCAGTAGCTGTTACAGGGCTGGGGCTTTTTTTGTTCAGAGTGAGAATGGTGTTGACAACACACGGATGTTTTGGTTTTTGCTAAGTCATGTTTATCCTAAGTCAAAGAGTATTTTCCCTTTGCCTCATGCTCTGCCAGGGAGGCAGTGCGCAAACGAAACTGGGAGGGAGCATGGGCGGGACAGGCGACCCGAACTGACCAAAGGGATGTTCCATACACAGAACGTCATGCCTGGTATATGCACTGGGGGGAGTTGCCTGGAAGGGCGGAGGATCTGGTTTCGGGAAGGGGAGATGTGGCTCAGTCAGTGGGTGGTGAGCCATTGCACTGTGCATCACTTGGGTTTTTTTTTAATTATCATTGTTATTATTTACCATTATTATTTTATTTTACTTTATTTTCACTATTAAACTGTTCTTATCTCAACATATGGGTTTTATTTTGATTCTCCTTCCTATTCCACTGGGGTGAGGGAGGAGAGGGGAGGAGGCTGAGTGAGCAGCTGCATGGTGCCTTATTTCCATCTGGGCTTAAACCATGACACAGTGAAAGAACCCTTCCCTCCTATTCTCCCAAGGCCAAATCTATCCTTGCCATATGGATGACATTGCACATAAACCAAAATGTGATTCTGTTCTTTACCCTTTATGCAGCAAATTGGGGGAAAGGAAAGAGTCTTGGTGATTTGATCTCTAGAAACCTCCATCTAATGATCTAATGTGGCACAGATCCAGACAGAGAAACAACGCTGAGCTCCTGGGAACTGGCTGAAATTTCCTTTTCCCTCTCTCTACTGCTGGCTTTCCCCTTGCTGGAGTATCCTGAACTCCTAGACCTGGCCTCCTGCTTGTTTGTCAGGAGCAGGATGGAGGGCTTTCCCTCATCCAGAGAGAAGGTTAGGTTGTACCCTTAGTTCTGGGAAGCAGTAGGAGCAGGACTTGGTAGCCCAGGAACAACTGACTATTTCTCTGTCACTTCTGGAGAGGCTTGGGAAGAACGTGGCCAACACCAATCTGACTGGGACCGTTCCTCACGGTCTTCACTCTGGCAGACTTTCAGTAGGGTCTCTAGGTTACACCATGATTGCTGCAGTGGGCTGCCACTTTTGGAGGGAGTTGGCAAAGAAGAGATTTAATGACCTGCCTCTACGGTGGGCTCATCAGTTCCACACAAACATCCAGGAGCTGTGGTTGTTTGTTGGGGAGGGGATTGCAGCCTGCTCAGAAGGTTGCACCCACTACAGATGGGCTGATTCAGGACCCTGCAGCCCTTTCTAAAGAGAAGGCCAAAGAGACAGAGTTGCGAGACATGGGTGTCATGGGTTGAAACTGAGTTGATTGACGAGCTTTTAAGCCAATGCGCTTTTGTGAATTTTGCATATTTAAACCCCGTGCAAGGGCGGGAAGTTCCTCTTTGGGTTCCCGGTCTCCTGAGGGAGGAAGGGGGGCCTCAAAGTCCCACGCGGCCTCCGGGCCCGGCCCGGG
>VZTE01005821.1:0-30023 GCA_013397775.1 Eulacestoma nigropectus | reverse complement strand
GGGGGGGGAGAAAAGTGCTTCTTTCTTATGCAAATGAAAATTTTTTCAGTTACCCCCTTAAAAGTTGAAATTTCTCTTGGGTTTGTGCTCTTTTTAATCAAACTTTTCACACATCCAGTGAGGATTTTTTGAGCGAAAGTTAATGTAAGGTTTGGGGGTTTTAATTATAGCTTCTTGATGTCAGTACTTACATATATTGTCTGTATTCATTTGAGAAGTTTTCAGTGCTCATTTTTCTCCAGAATATTCACTGTTTTTCTTACTAATTTGTCATGATACTGTTTTTTTTAACACATTGTGTATTAGTATTCAGGTCACCGAATTTGTTTAAATTTATTTGTTAATTTTTTAAACCAAGAGGTTGGAGGTTAGAGAACTATTGATTTCTGCAGCCATTTGAGAGGATGAGGTCTTAAAATGGTTTTCTTCAGATACAATTTTCTGTAATATTTTAACAGATTGAAGATAATATTGCCATCACCAGTGGGCAGTACATTCTGTGCTGGGACAGAACTTACAGAGTTGATGGTCTCTTTGGATATATGGCTGAGCATGTGGCTGAAGTGTTTTAAAGATAAAACATGGTGAAAATGGTGAAAAGATGCAAATGCACTTTCACACAGTGCTAAAAATGGTGTGACTCTGGGGTGTGCAGACTGCATCCTACAACAACAGAGAAGTCTTAGAGTTTTCTTGCTTGGTACCGCGGGAACAACCAGGAGTATTATTTATGTGCCCATATGAACCCACTGAATATAGTGTAGAATAGGAAATATTCATTGTGTCCAAGGGCAATTACAACAGAATGGAGGGATACAAAGAAACTTCATAAAGCTTTCTGAAAGCACATTCTGCAAAGGTTCCGAGAGTCTGTTCAGTTCTGGTTTGTATAAGAGTAGTATTTCCTTTTAGGCTTCCCACAGAAAATAGAAAAACAGAAATACAACATAATGCTCTTCATAAAATGTGCCTTAGTATAGGACAGAAATGCATTTATGCACAAAGCATTGGGCAAGAATTATCAGCACCAATTTAATTTAAATGAGGTCATTTTATATTGAAGAGGACAAGGGCTGTTCTTATCATAATCAGTAAGCAAGTAGATGTTATGGTTTACAAGCCAAAATTAACCAATGCTTTTTCCTGTACCATAATCATTCAGTAATTGCTTCTTCAAGTCAAGTCAGTTCTCCTGACCATTTTTCATTTTCTAGACATTTTATCTTGCTTCTGCTTTCTTGTGAAATAGCTTTTCATAAAGAGGATTGATTAGATCTACTTGTAGTTTTGAGCTATGATGTTATCTAAGGTAAAATGGAATGAAGCCCTTTGTCTTGCATACTTTTGCATTTTTTATTTCTGGTAATACATCCCTGAATATTTGGAAAAACATCTATGGAGAGAGGTTTGATAACTTCTCAGAGTATATAATAGCTGAAAATTACCAAATAGGTAACTAATCAGTAACCTCAGTTCTGTTTGCATTTTTACTCTAATGCATTAAAGTTGGGTCATCCTAGGTTTGGTTTTCATGTTGCTCATTATATTTGGCAAATATTTTCAGATAGTTGTATAATTAGAATTTACTTCTGACTATAGTGCATTTACAGTCAGAGATTTCTAGGAAAGCTGTTTATGAGCATATGGAGACACGTCAGGTATCTTACACATCTATAGTCTGTATTTCATTTTTTAGACATTTCTTATTTCTTTGATACTGGATCTAAGAAAAACGTTTGAATTTTCTTAATAGAATCACAAATTTATAAAACTAATTTAGTTATAAATGTGTAAGAATTTGGAATGAAGGTTAACAAACCTAAAATTTTTCAATCTGTCAAAAAGATAAATAGCATTGCAAATTGTTGTCCACAGAGTAAGAACTTTTTATCTGAAGTTAGAATAAATGCAGATATGAGATTTAGAGTAGTGTGTTAAGTGCTAATATGATATGGGTCTATTAGAAATACACAAACCACTGATGTACATAACAGTTCTAGCTGGAAGGAGCCAGAGGAATGTAGTTTTCTGTAATTAAGGGAGGAAAAAAGTGCCCTTTCTTGGAGTGGACAAATTGGAGAGATTTGTTTTCTTTTTTTCTTACTTTCTTGTCGGTCTTAGATTAATAGAATAAGGAATATCTAATATTCTGTATATGAACTGGAACAGTTTGAGGCAATTTACTGGTGAGATTTCTTTGTCCCTGTTGTGTTGCAAGCATGCTTTATGACTTTCTTTTTTAGATGACAACTTGATGTTTAAACTGCCCTTTTTTTTGTAAATTGACAGCTATGGTAAAATTTCAATTGCAAGATTGGAGCGATGCCTGGTTTTGTTATCTACTTACTTGATTTTTATTATGGCTTTTATATGTCATAGCATTTCTGGACACCAGATATCCACATCCTGATTATAGTTTTAACTCTGTTACTGCATTATGTTAGATTCCCTTGATGTAGCAATTTGATAAAGAGGAATTTGATTCTATGATTCTATAGTTCTGTGATTCGATTCTATGAATACTGTCAACTTAACAGTTTTTTTTCAAACGGAAAACTCTCTTAATCGCTTCTACAAGCTCAGATTGTGTTAAGATTTAAAAATATGAAGTATTTCATTCCACATTTGACAACTCTTGACAGAATAAGAATTACTCATTTTTGCTAGATCAGCTATATTGTGTTCCAGCTTTCCTTGCTGTTTCAGGAACTGCTCATAGGAACATTTTGCATCTGGCTTTAACACTGTTATTTAACACTAATAGAATACTCTCCATTTTAGAAGTGAGCATGAAGGTGAATTTCTACAGAAAAAGTCTTAGTTTAAAATGTGTGGTGTTCTACACTATTCCCTAAGAGGCCTTACTATGAAGCAGAAAAAAGATAAGTGGAGCCATTTTTTTTTGCAGTGTTTAAGAAATACAGAGCATGCCCTTGTACTGGGTATCTGTCAGTAAGTAGATTAATTTTTTGTTTTTTTTAAATAAGCAAATGAAAAATGAAAGTTCCTGCTGATTCTGTTAAACCACTTTTCTTTGCTTCCCTATTACTGTGAAATTCCCTAAGTGTTGTGCTCGTCCTTCTTTCAGATAAATGGATACAGTCAGTGCTAAAATTTTACCTGAAATAATTTAGAAGTTCATAGCAGACATTAGCTTCGTAAGTGTGGGGGGTGACTTTGGAAGAATATATTTCTATCCTGTTCTCAAATGAACTTAGCATTTAGACCTTCATGACCAAAGTTTATATTGCAGTGAGATTTCTTGTTTTCTGGTTGAATGTTTCAAAAAAAAAAGCTTTTTATCTCATAGATAATATTGCAAACCAATTCAAGACATAATTGAAGCATATCATGCATCTGATTTTGGAGAGTGTCTTTGCTTTATACACCCATGGGCGGTACTAAGACTCGGCAGACTTGAATAGTTGTGTACAAAAATGTTGACATGTTTGAATATTGCTGAAAGGTGGAATTATTAAGTAGTGAGTATTCAGAAGGGAGGTGATTGTGAAAGTTACGTTTCTCTTGGAGTTGATTGTGTATGTAGATTTTCTCGAATTTTGTTTCTGGAATATAAGCAAATATATTCTCATGTATTTCCCTATTTTTATCACTTCTTGAATTTTAAACTTTAATTACGAGAGAGGCTGTCATCAGCCTCTGCTTCTGTCCTATTGATTTAACCTGAAAATGACTGTTTGCATTTCACTGTCTTCTTGCTTCAGAGGAAGGTACATAAAATTGCACAGCTTAATCCATTCTGACCACAGGAGTTGTCATCTCTGGAATGATCGTGCTATAATTCCATGCAGGGGGAAGCATTTACTCTTACAAGAAAAAATTGAACTATATGGAAAAAGGTCTTAAAAGGTTATTTTTGATTTTTTTTTTTTCTTCATGAGAACTATTCAGAATTATGGTATACCTCTATCTGGTTAGTCAGAAGATCTTTAGAGCTCCCCCATGACCAAATGATCAAATATAAACTGTAGACTCTGGGCTTATCTCGTTCTCATTACTGGTCTAAATAACCTTCCCCTCCTCTTTCAATGTGTAGTGACGATATATAAGACACATTTTGCCAGCACAGAATATCTGTTAGTCTTCTATAATGTCATTCGTCTCACACAGAATTCATATATAATCTGTATATCCCTGCATGTTTATTGCCCAAGTGGGATTGTGGTACAACCTTTTGATCCCATGACTTCATGGTTGCCCATACCTAAAAGATTATTTTTGTATTGTTAGAATATCTTTTTTAGCAGTTGGCAATTTGTAGCTGTGGGGGGTTTTTCAGACAATTTTATATTATTACTGTTGTATTTTGTCCTAGCTGGTTTTGATCCTGTATCCTTTTATAGGTATATTAAGCATCTGACAAACTTTATTTTCCTGGATCTGCCTGTTGGTTAGAAAGCGCGGTAATCTATTGATCTCATTGTACTGAATTGTATTGATCTCAGTACTCTTGATTTTCTGTAGGTTTGGGAAGATGGTGATAAGAGGTAATAAATGACTCCCATTTTCTCATTTTCTATTACTGGTTACTGGACTAATCTGGCAGAAATTCATGAGCTGAAATGGGAACTTAATGTGATGCACAGCATGGTGACATAGTTAGCACTTTAGCACTGACTATGGCAGCTTGAGAGAGCCTGCTGTTAAGCAAAAAGAAAGGAGAAAACATTACTTTTAACCAAATAGCTGACTCTATTTTTTTTTTCTCTGAGCACAGCTGTGAATAAAAATAAAAGTATTCTTACTTCAAGTAGTACTTTCTAATTAAAATTGTGAAGAGACTGACATGCGTGGTTACTTCTAATTTTAATTGATACAGAAAAGATCTCTTAGAAAAACTGATAGTGTTTTACCTATGTTATGTTGTTTGACCTAATTTGATCTTATTTTCATTTTTGGAGGTGTATTGATAATACAGCTTCACAATTTCTTAGGAGGCTTTCATAATCAAATTCTATTCTATTCTATTTGAGTTCTTTTTTTACACTAATTAAAAGTAGAAAACTTACCTTATTTCTGTGAAGAGATTATAGTAATAGGTCCCAGCTTGGCACTTAATCTACGTCTTATAAACAGTGTATTGAAGAAGACAAATTGTTGTAAAGTATTGAAAACTAGTTTTATGGAAGAAATTTTGGTTATGACAAGGGAAAGACTATTGAGAGGGAATGGGGAGTGAGGACTTCAGATGAGATGAAGTTTATCAGGAAGATAAAGAGAGTTCCTAAATATCTTATCTAGAACAGTTTACTAATTTCTAAACTTCCTTGCTTTTTGATCTTAGTTTTTTCTTTGTGTAGCATGTCCCTAAGAATTTGCTGACGAGAAAGTAGCTATGTTTAAGGCTTTGTAAAACTCATTTACAATAAATTTTTACTTTTCAATATATAATCAAATAGAAACTGTGATTGAGGTAGCTATGTAAGTTTGCTACGTAGTAATGAAGAGTTTATATACTCTGTGCATCTGTTAATAACTTTCACAAAGTATTCTTGTGGCCATGTGAACATAATGTTATATATTCCCTTGTGCCTTTCACGTCTTAGATTGCATGCTATATAACATAGGGAATGTGTTGTATCAACCAACAGTTTCTTTAACTTCTGTTCTCTCAGCACATTATTTGTAAACAGTATTTGAAGCTTCAAATCCTAACTTATCTATGAAAATGTGTTAGTGTATCAAAGAAGTAAATATGAATACATGAAAGACAAAACAGAGTTTTCCTCCTTCCAAACTCTGTCCTTTCCATCCCTTTCTTTACACACTTATTTAGAAATTGGTTTCATGTACTTACTGGAAGGAACATCGTTTTATACTCCAGGAACAAATTTGCGCTGTGTTTACATCAAGCAGTTGCAGCTGAAACTTGTTAGTGATTGCCTCCCCAATTAAAAAAAATTCTTCACTGTGGTACATGAGCTCCTATTGTTTGGAGATAAATAATCGGCTCATCCCCTCTTTAGGGAAGAACAAAGAACATAATAGTACATCTGGTTCATGTGTTAAGACAGCAAAGATTAATTAAGCAAGTACTGCACAACCTCTCTTGATAATATATATATCTAAAACCAGCCTGTATATTATAAGTTTTTTAATCCCTTTGCTTTAACCATTTAGTGTATGCAGCAAATCTATTCCAGAATCACCAGCTATTCGTGGAAGTAAGATAGGACACAATACTGAGATAAAGCAAATTAGAGCATTAGGATAGAATTCATTAGTTCTCTCTCAAATCTCTTGTTTTAAGAGATATGCCTAGAAAGATATGATTAAAGAGTAAAAAGAACCTTTCAAGCCCTCAGGTGACATCATTAACACTCTTTGTAAATTTTATCTTTCTTAGAAGTAATTTGGCTGTTTTCTCTCACAATTTGCCCCTTTTTAGGGCAAGGAACCATTTCTTTATTGAGTGTTTGTGTAGAAACTGGTTAATTGGAATAAAATTTCAAAACTAGAACTAACTCTTGTGGTTAAGTAGTTACATTGAGTGCCCTGTTTCTTCACATCCCTGGTAACTAGAACTAATGTCTAATTCCAGCTGAGAGGCTACTAAAGGCCAGTTTTACCTGCTGTACTTTCTGCTGTCATTGTCTTTCAGCCAAAATAGCTTTACTAGCTCCTTGGTGTTCACTTCAGCAAGTTGTAAGGACACAGATATCCTATCAAGATCTTCATTTGACAATCCTTTGATTGTTTAATGTCTTTTACTTCCCTGCATGTAACTTAATGAATGCAATTGCAACTTCAGTAGCAAGAAAGATGGTTCAGAATCACTGGTCGAAGAGTTTGCTATAATGTTATATTCTTTTTATTGATGTGTTCCTTGGACTTGTTCTTATATGGTCCCTTGTTCTCCTGTCCCTGCCTAATGCATTCTTACATCTCCCTACCTACAATTTGTTCTCCTTGGGTATTTATATCTCACCTGTCACTTCTGATTTTCCTGTATCACATGTGAAATAAATTTGTAGTATTGTATCTGTACCAGAGACCCCTTCCATTTTTCTATGAGGTTGAAAAGTCCTGAGACTGTGCACATGAACAGTGTTAGAGCATAAGGTAGCAAAATGGTACATTAAAGAATATGTTGGATCACTTTGGTGAGTGTTTGTACTGTTTCTGCCCTGCCAGCTGTAGTCAGTTCTAGCTACTGACTTTGTACTTGACACCCCTCCTCCCCTAAAGACCCTCTGCTGCTGGCTGTGTTCATTTGAGAGCAGATAGTGGGGCTTGCCACAGTATCTTGGACAAAAGAAGCAGCTGCATTACAGTTAATTTGAAAGAGAGGATTTCAAAATATGAAGCTTGTTCACAAAATAATGCCTCTTGGTAGATGAGGAATAGTTAGGAATTTACATAATCTCTCTTCTCCATCTATGGAAGTGAAAACTGGAAAATATTTGGGGGGATCAATTTGGAAAATTGGTAGCACGGTGTAAGTAAATCTCATTTATGGAAAGTTTATATTCTTGAGTAAATGTTGCAAATATTGTTCATTTAAAATATGAAGAATGACAAAACATCGTGAAACAAATCCTACAGTAGCTTGGATTGGAAAAGATGCTATGATAATGGTGATGATAACCATGATGATTATTATGGCTGAAAATGGTGCTGTGTATCTGAAGTTGCATAGGTTCTGCAAAAAGTTTCTGTCCTTACCCACTGTACGATTTAATTTCTCACATTAGGTGGAAGAGGGTGGATGATAGAAGAAATAATGTGATAATGTGATATGTGTCTGAACAGTAAAAGTACATCTGAGGTAGTCAGTGTGCTTTTCTAGTTACTGCAGAGAAACAGACATGCACCTTGATGCAGAAACGAGCATCTAAACCCACTCTGTTAATGAAAAGTTTTAAAATCTGTACTAGCTTTCAGTGAACCATGTCCTGATGCACTGAGTCCTCCATCCTCTAGAAATGGAATCAAGACGGCCTCAGATGCAAACATTTGCATTATAGCTATGTAATGCTATTCTATCCTGAAGGACTGAGAAGTGTTTTCTCAGTAACTATCCTGAGTTTCTTGTAAAACAAATGGAAAAGCCAACATCACATATCCCTGCTTGGATGTCATATTCCTTGTCAAAATGTTTGCAGACTGGGGGCAGTGATTGATTTGTACACCTTCCCACTCATTCCTCCTGCAGATTAAGTTGGACTGTCACTCTGCAGTGAGTACCTGGGAAGAGCATGCCCAGGGCTGCACTGCATGGCTGGCAAGCTGATGTTGGCCTTCCCACCACTTTTTGCTGGACTGCTTTTGCCTTATTCCTAAGGATGGGGTGCTGAAACTCTGTCTCTTTCTGATAGAAACTTACTTTGCTGAATTCTGTGATGACCTGTTATTTTACATCCTTGAACTTGCAATCTGAACCCTACAGCTTTGAACTATATTTCAATTACAGCAGCTATAGAATAGCTCAGTGTCTTGTGGAAAACACTCTGAAAGTGATGTTTTTCGATGTGAGAAATGCTGAATATGTCAAGAAAGGATCTTTGTTTTTAGAAATATGAAATCAAAGAGGTTAGATATAACCTCTGCAAGTGCAAGTCATAGAAGATTTACCTAAAAAATGAAAGACTGATAAGTTATTTAAATTTCAGGAAGTGTTTTAGAGGTAAAATTTAAAAATATTACTGAGATTTAGTGTGGATTTTTTGGCACAGTTTAACTGAAACTAGATTTGAAATATTTGAAGACAGATCTTGTTCAGATGAGCAGATGCTGATCTGTGGGTGTGTTTCACTAACATGAACGTGATGGTGCAACTTTAAGTTCATTCAGATGAACGTTGCTGTTCTCTACATTGATAACCCTGCTGTTATCGATGTAGAGAAAGAAAACAAACATGAACAAAAACCTAAAACAGAAACAAACCCCAAAAAACCAGACGAAAGTCTCAGTTTCAAAAATTCTGTAGTTTCAAACTCTTTTCAGATTGTTGTCTTGTTTTCTAATTAGTAGTTATTTATGAATGTGATTAAATTTATATATGTTGCCATTTCTAACAGGACCAGGTTCTAGTCTCCATAACAGTTCTCATAGAGAATTGAGAGGTATCTTTCTGTGTGCATGTTTTTACATACTTTTTTTTTTCTGCCTGCTCACCTTTCATAAATGTTTCTTGAAACAGAATGTACGTGAACTGTGGGAGCGAGCTTCATCGTCCTATTGTGAACATAGTAAAACATTCCACTATGAGAAATAGAATATACAGGCAGCACATCTATGTCTTCTGCAAAGTTCTGAATTCAGACTCTGGTTAGTAGTGAATTTAAAAAAAAAATAGGAGAGGTGGTAGCTGGGGTATTTTTTAAAAGGCATAGCTAGAAAATATGAAGACCTAAGTTGGTCTAGTTTAATAATTGAGGAGTGCTGGATGTGTTGTTGACCATCTGTGACCTACATAAAATGAACTAGTGAGCGTTCCATGTTCTAGATATCTCGGCAAGAAATATGAAAGAGAACATCAAGAGAGGAAGTAATGAATCATATATATAAAAAAACCCTGGTGTAGTAGATACAGACAGTAAACAGATTGACTTAAGAGATTACCACACAGACATGAGAAGAAAACTGAAGATTGTTGTTATAAAATGATCTTTTCCAGCCTTTTTTATTTATTACTAGCATATGGCCTAGGAAGACTTTTTGCAACAGATATTTTCTAGTGTGGAATGGCCTCTAATGGATGTATGACACTGATGGTGTAGAGAAAAGCTTTTTAATAATTTGTATGACTGTAGTGCTTGTGAAAGATGCTAGACTGACAGTCTAGAGGACTGGGAGTCTGAAGTAATCTGTTCTGATTCACTGAACAGGTATAGCAGAGGCATCAACAGCATAAAATGTCTGTATTGCTTTTTAATTGTATCCTGAAAAATCTACCTTTTGTTTTGAGCTGGCTGACTCTTAGTTAATAGTGACAGAGAGTTGCTGTTCACCCTAGTACTTAGCTCTTACAAATCAGCTTTTGACATAGAGAAGTTTTCTGCTTAAATTAACAACTTGTCATAAAATGTGATGGGCTTCCAGTAGAAGTAGTGAAGGGGGAAGGATGGCTAATGGGGAACACATGGTGAGTGGCTGGAGGTATTGCTCAGTAGGCTGGTCTGCTGGTCACCATGTCCTTGGCCTGCCTTTTTGCTTCCCTCGTAGACAAATCATTGAGACCTCACTTGTTTTAACCTTGTAGTAGGCATTTTGTTGGACTAGCCTGTGGAATGCTATTTGGCCAGGTGATTTAACATATTTTCTGTGCAGTTGTGACCAGAATCAGACCATCTCTTGATAAATGGGAGAAATGAAAAGGTACAGGTGGAGATTGGCATGACAGTATCTCCTTAGCAATAAAGAAATCTACTTTTATCCATGATGAGATTAACACTCAAACCAGTATCTTCTCATCTCACATATCAAAAATAGCCCAAATTTTAATTCTACTCAACGTCTAGAATTCCCTAGAGTGAGCCAGACTCCAGTCCAATTTGCTGTCTCCATCTGGCTCAGATGAAGCTTTTGTAACTTTACATTGTGCTCGGCCATAGGGGATAACTTAATGTGTTGGAGCGATGAGGAAGAAAGGTAGCAAACAGGACAGGGAGTCATCAGTATGACAGGAGATAAAAAGTAATGCTTGAAGTCCTCCTTTAATTTTCTTGGGCGTGAAAGTATTTATGTAGATACTAAAAAAGGCAAATGCAAAGAAAAAAGGTTAATTAACTGTACTTCAAAAACCAAAGTTATTTCAGACTGATTGCCCAAAATAGATGGTGCCTAAAACCTTGAAAAAGACCTTAACGTAAAAATGAGTAATGTAAACAATTTATTAGACAATTATATGGTATTATTAATAAGCAGAAATGCTGATCTCTGGTGCAGGTAATTTCATTTTTTTCTGTGGTGGCATGAACAGAGAAGAGATTTGAGTCTGATGTTTTATGAAAACAAACAAAAGAAAAAAAATCAAACACAAGAACCTGCACACATCAGTGAAAAGTCAAGATAAAGTGGTAAATTCAAGCTGGCATGCGTAAGTGGATATGACCTGAAATAAAGCTCTTCAGAGAAAAGAAAATAATTGCAAGGCAGTAACACTTAAAAAGAAGATGTAGGCATGAAGACTGGCAAAAATTAAAGACTAGAAGGGAATGACTTGTGAAGGAAGATTAAAGGAAATGAACACATGTAATTATTACTTATAGCTATCTGTGTGCTTGCTGATGTTCATATGAAGGGAGATGATCCCTGCACTAATTTGGCTAAATAACTACCAGGGGATGATGAAAATGTCTGAAGGTATTTACAGGCTTCAAGTGCCAAGAAAGGATTCATTTAGAAGAGTTCAAAAAAGGTCTAAGTAGGAGTAATGAAAGAAGATGAGGGGAATCTTAGCTTTGAATACTATAAAAAACCCTTCTTTTGGAGATGCTAAAGTGTGCGATAGTCTCCCCTGAAGTTTCAGTGCAATGCCCCACTTCTTGGAAATGATAGTAGACAGAGCATTCAGATATAAACTTGAAAGAAGGAAAAAGAATTTTGGTGGGAGGAGAGAGAAGATGACTTAATAGATATTTTCTATCTTTAATTTCTATGGTCACACAAGGTATAAATTAACAAAATAAGACTCATGGTATACTAGTGAAACATAATTTATGTAAATTTGCTTTAGAATAGGCATTAACCTTGATGCTTACTTAATTCTGCATTAAGCCTTGCCTTTGATACGGTAGTCTTAATTAAAACTGAATATTTCATGATTTAACCCTCTGCCTCATGAGCAGAACAATACTCTTATCTGTGTTACCTATAAAAATGCAATCCATATAGAGTATCTATTGCATCAGATGATAGGTTTGTTTAAGGTCATTTTCATATGAATGAAAGTACTGACAAAGAGCAGTTTAATTTGTTTAAAACTTATTAACTCATATTTTACAACCAAATGTTAAAAAGCTAGTTAAATAATTTTTCATGCATGTTGAATTAGGAAATGTTGACCAAGTAAATACCATATTCTTTTGGGGAGAAAAAAAAGAAAAAAACAAACCAAACCAAAAAAACCCCTGCATGAATGAGGAAAAAAAGTAAGTATTGGCAGATGTGATATGTGTCAAGTGTGTCATCATGTAACTGTCAATCACTGTCATCTTCATAATACTTTTAACTGGATTAGGTTAGGTAGTAAGAGAAAAGCTGTTCGTTTTGATGTTAAATCCTAATATGTTCTAAAAGGAACAGGCAGGAATTTGAAATGGGCATAACAGTTTACCAATGTTTTTTTAATTTTTGGAGGGATTTTTGTTGTTGATGTTGGGGGGTTTGTTGATGTTTGTTTGTTTTATGTTTATTTGTTTTGTCATGATGTTAGAACGAATGTTCTGGAGAAATACTGGAACTTGCCCTACTCTCCACATGACCATGTGCACACACGCAAGACACATCCTTAATATAGGGGTACTTTGTAGTTGCAGTCACTGACACAGTACAGGCATCTTCATGTTGCTCACTGCTTATAAATGGAGACATTTGTAAAGTGACATTTTCCAGCCTGAAAAGATGTGCGGGTATTGTCTTAGTTATTTTGAAATAATCTACAGTAGAAGTTCAAGGAAAGAGGATGTAATATGAAGTGACAACACTTAATAAATAATTAAAAAAAAAAAACTTTATCTTAAAATGTAGAAGGCAAGTAAACTTTTGAGTATCAATTTGTATTGAAAAAGGCCATCTTTTTCTGAAATTTTTCAATTTTTGTTGAATATAATGTGTCAGACTAAATACTTTGGATAAAAAAGCAGCTGTGATGAATCTTGATATCTGGACTGCTTCTTTACTGAGTAGCTGATTTTAGCGATAATTTCCTATGTGTCACTGGAATCTTTGGTTAAATCAGATATTTAGTGGACCCGGTGTAAGTCATCAATCTTTTTCTTCCAAATACAAGTCTCATCTCTTGGTTAAATAATATTTGCCAGTCACTTTCATCAGAGTTTGAGATATTTTTCCCTCATTGTTCCAGCTTTTTCTTTGTTGGCTCTAAATATCAAGTGGCAGCTGTGGTACATTGGACATCCATAAACATTACATATATACTGATATCTTTACTTCCCATTCAAAGCACAAGAAACATAGCGGTGTGTATTTGTTGTGAATAATTGTCATATCAATGTAATGGTAGAGTATTTTTGGGCACAGCTGCCTTCTCATCAGTTCATCACCTTATTGGATTCAACACTGGGAACAAATATGTAAAGTTGAATGTATTTATTTGTTGGAGGAAAAAACCGCAAAGTGAACAGTTGTTAATATCATATTACATTTCTAGTCCTCCCCTTAGATCTTTATAGGAGAATGCAACAGCTGATCGCACTGAAAAAAATTAAACTCTTAGGTTTTGTAGAACCATTTCCCTGCTTTTTGCCTGCATCATCTGTGGCATTCTCAAGTGCGGCATTTAACAGACACAAAGAACACGGGAGTTGTGGGTGCTGTGTGGGTCCCTAGCACCAGAGGATGTCGTGTCGCTGGTTCCAGGGAGCCCAAAGGGTTAAATGCAGTTAAGCTTTTTCCCAGCTTTCTGGGAACCTGGCAGTGGCTTTCTTTCAGTTGCTTTTTAATGGGAGGAACAATACCTGAATTCAGCCTTGGGTTGTGTTGGAGGGGGGGAAGGATTCAGGTTATAGTGTCAGAGGCAGTAGTTGCACTCGGGCAGTACCAGCAAGTGCTTCACCCTCTGGCTGAAAAAAGTGGAATGTTAACAAGGCAAGTTTCAGATAAGACCATATGTATGTAGGGTTTTGTTGTTATTTAATCCATTTCTCTCTGCTTGTGATTTTCTTTTTAGCTAAATTAATCATGCTGTTTTGAATAGGCTGCATTCTGCCACTGGGAACTGTAACTCAGGCTCTGGCTGGTGATGAGCCAGCCTAAAAGCAGGGGGACACAGTTTTTTGTGGCTTGCACTCAGGCAGGAGTTCAAGAGTCCTGTCACTTGGAAGAAAATAAGCGTTTAGAAACTAGAAGTTGAACCCTGAGCCTAGATAATGATGATGAAAAATAACCTCTGAAAATTCTTAGAGTGAGATATCATTTTATTAGTCAACTGAATGGAAATTGTTTCTGAATTAATGGCTAATAGTTTATTTGTGAAGGAAATGGTCCTGCATATGTCTATAGCTACTGACTGTATTTCATCCATGATTTCTTCAATGAGCTACTGTTATTAAAGACCGCCTAGATGGTTTGGTCAGAGGAGGCTGCATGGCAATCTCATGATTGTTTCAGTTTTTAAGATTTTCTAATTTCTTTTAAAGAAGGATTTGGGTTATATCTCCAAAAAACAAGACAAACACAAAACAAAACAAAAAAATCCCACCAAGAAACCAACTTGTCGTAAAGGATAATAAAAATGTCGGTGTTTGTTTACTGAGTTACACATTTGTCCACATCCAAACATTGTTTTGTCTGGAGCAGGGAAGTGCAGCAGGAGTTGTTGAGGAGAGCTCTGTTAAGGCTGCCCCACCCAGGTGCTCAATATGTTTGAATGTGATGATCTTTAGGACCTAACCAAGACCCAGGCAACAGCTTGTGGAGCATCTGAGACTGAGAAGTGGGGAAGCAGGAGGAGTGTAGAGGATAAGGAGATGTAATGAGCCACAGGAAGGAGTTGCTGCTCTACTCCAAGGCAATAGGCACAAGCTGAAACACGGGAGGAATGTCAGGAAATACTTTCTTACTGTGAGGGTGATGTGAGTGCTGCCATAGGTTGCCTGGAATGGTGGTGAAATCTCCATCCTCAGAGATACTCAAAAGCTATCTGGACATGTTTTTGGGCAGCCTGGTTGAGATGGCCCTGCTTGAGCAGGAGGTTGGACTAGATGACCTCCAGAGATCCCTGCCACGTCAACCGTTCTGTGATTCTGAGGTTGTGAGGGAGATGGAAAAGCTGAGGTTGTAAGGGACATGAACACAGGGTGATTGAGATTTTTGCATTGGGAAAGGCTTCATATTTTAGTCTGTTAAAGACTAAAGATTTTATCACATATGTTTAATTAAGCTAACATTTTAAAAACATTTGTACATCTAGTACAAAACTACTGAACTTTTGTACACCGAAGTTTACAGCTTTTTAATAACGCGAGATTCAAGGAAGGCTCTGAGGAGAGCTTCTGGCCAGAGAGGCTGCTGAGTCAGATACTGTCCCAATTGATAATGTATATTTTTTTGTAACATATTGTTGCTTTTATGAATTCATTGTCCAGTTATAAGGCCTTCAGAACACACCATTACAGAAAAATGTTGCTTTAGCAATGTTTCTGCTTCTAATGGCTTTCCTTTTTTATGAAATAATAACTTTATCATGCAGTTCAGGCAAAAATTGTGATTTGTGGATACAGTACTGCAGTGGTCATTATTAATTTGAAATACAACAAGCTTTAAATAAAACTTTTCAACTAGCATGTTACCTAAGCCTTCCTGTGAGCAGCTAGCTAACCAATTCATATACAGGTAGAATATACAGCAGCATGATGGCTTGTATTGGGTGAATTTGTCTTAATTGTTTAGTGGCTTGTTAAATACTTTTTATGTCCAGCTAATTCCCAAATGGTCACTTATTTTTCTTCTTTAACAAAAACAAAATGTCTCCATTGCATCTGTATGATTTATATTTGAACTGGAAAAAAAAGGTTCCGTACAAAAACTACTGGCAAATGCAAAATCTAAATTATCGTAAAAGGAAACATTATTTCTATCACTTCTGCAGTTGCAAGACGCTTGGGATTTAACTGTTCACCTGCTGTATGGGAAACATACACCTCTAGTGGTATTTGGTTTAGGAACTGAAATCTTGGTACTGATTGTTGAGGGCTTTAGGGGAAGGGAGAAGGCACCTAAGAGTAGTCTTTTTTATATGGAATTGTAAGTTTTACGAGTTCAGCTACTGAAATTATATTTTTATTTTCTGTAAGAGCTTCATAGGGATGTATTAAATATACTCAGTACTGTAAGTGTGTGTGTATTTATGAAGGACATACCATCACAGCCTATGTTCCAGAAAGAATTATCTACGAAGATAAGTTATCTTTGGATGATTTGGAGAGTTCCAGTTCCATGAAGAAGACAACTTAGTGATTTAAGATTTTGCATAGCCTGTATTGTGTGTGTGCATTAATGCGTATACACATAAGTTTTTTCTAGTACCTGAAGATACTTTCTAAGAGATAGTCAAAATTAGCTGCATTCTTTGTTGCTGAAGTTGGTTGAGTGTAGTTTTGTTTCTACTCTTAAACTCTCTAAGTTGTTTAGGACTGTAAATAAACCCAAAAAAAGTGAGGAAGGTGGTGACAAATAAGATTGTCTTTCTAAACAGCACTTCTAAGACACTTCTTTAAAGTGATCTTTTAAAAACATGAATTTTATGCATCCCAAACGCATCCTCCAGCTGTGAACACTAGATTAAATTCGTTCTTTAACATTTCGTATGAGAGGCAGATGCGCTGCAAATGAAGTAAAAAGATCAGAACTGGAGGTAAAATAAGAATAATTTATCCAACTAATATGTACATGTGATTAGTTTTATCTCATAGGCTGCAGGATAATATTGTTATTTTTTGTAAAATAAGAGTTTTGTGGAAATCCTTGCCTACTTTCCTAAGAATGTGATTTTCTTGACAGAATCACATAAATGTTCGTT
This sequence comes from Eulacestoma nigropectus, assembly GCA_013397775.1. Classification (NCBI taxonomy): domain Eukaryota; kingdom Metazoa; phylum Chordata; class Aves; order Passeriformes; genus Eulacestoma; species Eulacestoma nigropectus. The sequence continues at coordinate 13,297 of VZTE01005821.1, read as the reverse complement.
GATATTTCTAAGTATCTGCATGGTATTTTATTTCTGAGAAAACTGAGTTTTGTATCATACATATTCACTCCTTGAAAAACCTCCCCCACTGCTTCTAAAATGTCAAAGCTGAGCACAGGGATTTAGCCATACAAGTTCTATTGAGATTAATTGGATTTGTATGGCTAAATCCATGCAGTTCTTCTGAAAGTATTGCTGTCCCTTGTATGTAAAATATAACTATATGTTTACAAATACAATATCACAGGAAATATTTGGACAGAACAGTAAAATCAGGTTTAATTTATGTTTGGAGATGAATAACTTTTGGTTTTTCTATAAACTAAGGGTTCCTGTTTAAGTATACTGAGTGAATACTAAGCATGTGCTGTGCTTGCCTTAGGGCTTCATTTTTTTTAAATGCGTGAAGCATTTACATAGGAGTCTTCTGTACTTCACTCAGGAGGGGGAAGAGCATTTCTGATTCATTAATCCCTTTTTCTTTTTCTGAGTAACTGAGTCCTTCACATCGTGCACTCAAGAGGTGTTAAATACACAAAGAAGTGGGAGGGACAGGCAAAGTGATGTCTGGCTTGCTATAAGGTATAAATTCAAAATCTATTTTTCTTTGCATGAAGAAAAATAGCGAGGGGAAAAATGGGCAGCACTAAATTTTACTGCATGTGCTTGCATGATATGCAGGTTTGGGATAATTATTTTCTCTCTTGTTCAATAAAGTGAGTTGTTACCATGGTAACATTTATATTGCACAATTTCTCTGTTATAAAATAAATGAGAACAGTTTTAGAGTCAGAAAAGTGTTTGTATGGAACCTTTTTCTTTTCTGTATTTTTAAGTGCGGAATTGTGTCTTAAAATTTTCTTGAGATGACAAAGTTTTGATGCACTTTCCAGATAAAATTAGTCAGCTTTTAACAACACATAGTGCTTCTGCAAGACAAGATGTGCAAGATCTGGTCGTAAAATTGAATACAGCCATTAGGCAGGTGCAGACTGCCTGGCAGCTCAGAGGAATGGTCTGTGTGTCCTGATCCAATAACCAGCTCCTGGCAGTAACACCTTGCCTGTGTTACTGTGTCGCCTTGGACAAGATGTGTTGAGAACTTCTTAAAAAGCGGGTCTGAGTCTTCAGTGACATAGGTGCAGGTACCCAGGGTGACTGTTGAGAACCAGAGCATACCCTACACAATATTTTGGTTTCTGCTGCTTGAGCTTCTCCTACTGAGAAATAGCAGACTGATAGCAACACTTCCTGACCAGTTGGTTCTTTGATAGGTGTTTTTTTTAACATTTATTGACTGCAATGCAGGTTCTGCAATGGACATTTTAAAATATCCTTGAGCAATACTTCTGTTTCTGTTTACAGAAGAGGTTCCAGAAGATAACTGTGGGAGCTACTTGCCCATTATGTAAAGCTTGTGTGAAAGGCTTCCAGGAGGTGGGAAAATGTTCGGATATAACAGTTGATTGGAATGACAAGTAGCTTTTCATCAGACCCTAATAGTGTCTTTGCCAATCATAACTGCTTCTCTATAGTCAGTTTTGTTTTTCTCCTGTCTTTTCTCACTACAGTAGGTGTTTTAGGATGAGGTGACTTTTTAATCTGTTGAGATCAAAAGACTTCGTTGCTTGCTTGATTCTCTCCTGTTCTTTCACAACTTTCTATTGATCTCTTGTATGGATTTTTCAGTTTGGTGATCAGTATAGTACTTTTGGGGGATTAAGCCATTTTAAAGTGATTTAATTTTAATATTCAAAACTTCCAGATTTTTATTACTGAATATTGTTGAAAAGTCTTGACACAATGATTATTCACAAAATAGAGTGGCTATCACAACTATCAACTGCAAAAAGAATAAGTTCATTAGTCATGGAAACATGAGAAATTGTTCCTTGACACTGTATTCCACTGAAACTAAAATAGGATACCTTGTGGAGGTTCTTTTATGCTTTTTGAATCATAGAATCATTAAGCTTGGAAAAGACCTCCAAGCTCATCAAGTCCAAACTTTGACTGAACCACCACCATGACAGCTAAGCCATAGCACTAAGTGCCAGGTCCAGTGGTTTCTTGAACACTTCTAGGGATGGTGACTCAAACACCTCCCTGGGCAGCTTGTGTCAATACCTGACCACCTTTTCAGTGAAGAAATTCTTGATGTCCAACCTGAACCTCGCCTGGTGCAACGTGAGGCCGTTTCCCCATGTCTTCTCCCTGGTTACCTGGGACAAGAGGCCAGTCCCCACCTGACTTCAAACTCCTTTAAGGCAGCTGTAGAGGGCGATAAGGTCCCCGCTGAGACTCAGGAGCCAGGAACGTGGCTGCACTCTCCTGCACGTCTTGCTGACAGGAAATCCTGCACAAGCTGCCCCTTCATGTCCTTCCGCCTTGCCACATCCTGTCTGTCCTGCTTGCCCACCGTTTTCATTGTGCTCCTGGTCACTCATGCTCCCTAGAGCTCTTCCAGTCTCCCTCGGGTGCTCTGGCATCACCATCCCCGTGTCAGCCTCCCTCACAAGAGCTGCCAGGTCCTGCTGGATCTCTCTGCTCTCTCTTGGGTTTCCCTGACTCTGAGAAGCCCCTGCTGAACTTCTTGGAGTGTTTTGCCCCTGAAGTTAGTGTAGCCACCGCTGCTGTCACCGCATGCCTTCCCAACTCCACTCCTGAATGACATGGAAATTGCCTTGTGGAGCACATCACTGTTTTAAGACTCTGCCCCATAAATGATTTGCAATGGTGTAGGAGCTGTATAGTCCATGTTTGCTAACTACACAAATTTTAACACAATGTATATATAGCGAGATGTTTTTAGGACTCTCTGGAGTGGTTGTGTCTTTGAATGTGTCTGTCCATCTAAATAGACAGAATTATCCTTGAATGCTATAAAGGCAGGAGAAATACTGACTGTATACTAAGAAATGCTTCCCTTTAGCAGGTCATTCCCTTCCCACATATCCTTTGTCTAATCCATTGACCAACCGTGTTGATGGGTGTGGCAGCACACTGGTTCACTAGTTCATTGGTTGCCTTGGTTGGCTGTAACATTTTTACCTAACACATGTGCTTGCCAAACAGGACTGTCAGAAACTGGCTTTTTCCAGGTTAGAAAAGCTAAGTGCTAAATGGCATAACTAGCAGAATTTCACAGTTGCATTAAAGGGTGACGGAAACTGCATAAAAAACAAGTGTTGTGTTAGGGGAACACAGTTTTTTGATTTACAGTTAATTGCTGACAGATGATGTTTCATGCTGACAGATGATATTTCATGCTCTTTATCTGATAAAACCAAATATAACTGAATAAGAGACAGAAAACTGTTAGCTTTGACCGCTTTGTAGGATATCAATGCAAGGGATATAAGGATATTTATAGATATCTTTTGAAGTTGCGTCTAACATATTTAATGGGTCATTGAACCTAGATTTTTAATATTTTATGACTTTTCCATTCATGGTTGGCTGAAAGCTTTGCTTTCTCTAGAAATTGATGTTATAAATTTATAGCCTCTATTGTAGCATTTCTAAACTTACACATTTCTTTAATGAAAACAACACTTCTCACTGGAGATTACAACCATCACCTTGTGCTGTTACAGTAGGGCTTGTTTTATTTGTTATCAAGCATCTAGAGGACTTCCTGAGTTACAGTCTTCATCCTGGTCTTTCCCTTCCCTCTGGTGGGAACCAAATGCCGTAGATTTACTGATTAAGAATATAATATTCTCCATTAGGCTATTTGGTTTCTTGGCAAGCTCAGAGAAGGAAGATTCCAGATCTACCCACTTCCTACCAGTGCAGAGTGACTTTGCAGAGTCCTCTCTTCACTTGTGCTGCGTGGTGACAGTCAGCCAACCTGGAACTGAAACTTGCATTCGTCCTTGGTATTTTGTCTGTTCTCCTTAAGGATACCTGTAAACAAAGGTGCAGGAATATGTTAAGCTTAAATGTCCTGATTTTGTTACGGAAGTGTTCCAAACAGAAGTGTAACAGTTTCTCTCAGTTGCTGTTGTACAGGAACTTTGTAGCTGTTAATTTATCCAGGATGCAACATAACTTGCCAAATCAAATTCTAATTAGGGTCCTATATGAACGTAAATCAGGTGTTTGGGGTTTTTTTCTTTTCTTGTTTGATGGCATAAAACCTAGTATGACTCACTGCCATATATTGCTGAGAGCTAGGCAGTTTTGTTATTTCTAATCTCTTGGTGTGTAGCCTTATAATAAATTTCTCCTCCAATGTGTTGATGGGTGCAATAATGTCACAAATCAGCAATATTTTTTAGCTCCGGTTTGACGATACAAAAAGAACATGAAATGTCATGTTTCAACAGGTCAGATCCGTATGTATGAACAATTTTATACCTAATTACCTAAGTCTCTGAAGTTAAGAACACTAGGACCCAGTGTGTTGGGAAATTTTTCTTGCTTACAATTTTATTACACACTTCCCTAAGCATCCTTTGCTGATCCTTTCGAGAGACAACAGATTGGGCCAGGGAGGATCTTTGTTTTGTACCCATATGATACACTTACACATGTAAGTGATTGGTGAAAGTTGTTTCTCTTTTTGTTTTTGTTACTGTTTATTCCTATTATAGAACCACTAAAATTTGCAGAGTTTATCTAGTCACAGTGAATGTGGAGTTGATTCCAATGCATCTTGTGAGTAGTTGAGAAGCAGCATGCTACTGTGGAGTGTCTCTGAAGATCTGTTTTAACGATCTCAAGATTTAAAATCAATGTATTTTTAAATTGTTATTTTTCAGAGCAGACTCCCATTTGGGACTACAGTGTATTTTACCATTTTTCTGTTCTTGTGGTTGGAATGCCTGAGTTCTGTATTTCAGAAGTATTTGGGTCAAATATTCCTGGAGTGGTTATTTTAATTAAAGAATTCTTAATGTCTTGTTTCTTTATACAATATTTGGATCAATACTCTTTAAACACTTAATTAGCATAATCATCCAAAAATATACTATAGTTAAGACACATTGAATATCTTTTTTTTCTTGGTAAGGTAGTTTAGACTTAGGAGACAACATCTGATTCTGAGCAATCTCTTTTAATTTCATTATTTCTGCTCTTGCCAAATACAAAATTTGTATCCTCAGGACAGGTTTGAAATACTAATTGCTTGAATTATTTTTTAATGCAAAACTGTGTTTACAAACAGAGCTTCTTCATATAGCAGTAGAAGGCTGGTAACTCTGTGTACATGGTTCTATAATTTACTGAAATAGCATAAAAAATTTAGGGGCCTTCTGTAAATATATCAAGTCCTATCAGTATCAGAGGTACGGGATAGTATTTCTAACTTTACTATTCTTCTGTGCTTAATAGTACTTGACTTGCAATATCTAGAAGTGTTGCCATTGTGGGACAGATTTAATAAATGAAGAGGGGAAAAAAAGGCAAAATTTTCTGCATTTGGAGAATTAAAGTTGTATGCTTCGTCAGTTGCACACAGGTTTCCTTCTGGAAAAGTCTTTGTGTTGCTTTCCTTATCTTGTAAAAAAGCCTGCTTGGAACTTGAGACCACTGTTGCAAAAATGGATGGAGGTAGGGCAGAAGGATACTTCTGCTGGCTATTGCCTATGCCTTGAAAAATAGCCAGCTTTTTTTCTGGTGTCCACTTTATGAAGCTACCTCACTTAAGTAATCAAATTAACTGTAAACATAATTCCCCAAGTGTTCTTTTGACCATCTGTTACCATGTTCATTTTCTCAGATTTTCGAAGTAAGAGCTAGAAAAGGGAGTACTTTTGAATTAGCTGTCCATAATTTGTATGTGTAGTCCTTCTACTTCGGAGTTATGTGTTTCCAGGTTGTTCTGGAGTAAATTAGATGTACACATCTCCAACAGATTGCAAATACTTTCAGATCTTGGGTGTGAGTATCAAAATTAACTCCTGTCATAACTTCCAGGGGTCTTAAAAACTTCTGAAAATATTACCAAATAATCCTCAGAAAATAATTTGATCCTTTGAGAAAACACCACATTAAGCAAATTTCCAGCATGCCTTTCATGCCTTTATGAAGTACTTTAAGTGATCATCAAAGTGAGGGAACTGACTCAGAAATACTGATTTATCCATGCATCACTATATAGAGTTTTTATACTTCTTTTTAAAGTTGATGAGCAGAGTGAGGCAAAGAGTGTTGTGAACTGCCTTGTATTTTCCTTCTTCTTAGCAAATTGATTAATGCTAAAATAAATGTGCTGAGAAAAAAAAAAGGAGCTTTTTCTTAATTTCTATATTGAATAAAAATAATGAAGAGAAAGAAAATTCATTAACACTGTGAAAGATTCCTTTAATAATAGTTTCCAAATGAATAAATTATTGAACTGTTTTTAAAAAGTGATATTACTGTAACAATGAGTGGGCAAGGCTAATCTGTGCAAATGCTTTTGTGATACTGTGAAGCTTTTCAGAAGATGGTGAGGGAAGCTGGATTTTCATCATGTGGGTTTTTTTGTTCTTACAAAGAGTGCAAAGTATGGAGAGAATACAGTAATTAATAGTGAGAGAGCCCTTGCAGAGGCCCAAGAGAAGGTTAAAAGGGGAGACAGTGGTAGGATGTAGAAGATGCAGATGATATACTTTATCTTTGATGAATGCATCACAACAGACACATTAAGTCAGACCAAAAGTGGGCTTACCCACTATTTTACTTCTTAGACAGTAAAACTGTCTGACTACTTCTAAGTAATATCAAATGAGCAGGAAAAATTTAAGACCAGAAAGCAGAGGATGAGCATAGTCTGTATATGTTACAGGTTCTTACTACCTGTGGCTTACATGCTTGCCACGGAGATGATGTTCTTTGCATTCAACAGCCCATGATTGTACTTGCTTCCATGAATGTGCCAAGTGGCTTTCTAAACTCCACAAAACTCTCTACCACTGCACTGAATTTTCAGAGGCAAAGTGTGTTACAGATTAACTGCAACTTTGGATGAAGAATAGTTCTTTCTGGGTTTCTTGTTTGCTTTTTAAAATTGCCTTTTTGGTTTTCTGGGTTGGTTCCTGGATCTTCATTCAGTGTCTCCATTTTAGAAAAACTATGGTAGGTTTTGGTTTTGGTTTTTTTTAATAGCAGTTTTGGGAAGAGAAGATTTGAGGAGTAGAGGTAATGAGAAAGTACAAAGGAGAATTGAAAGGAAGCTGCACTGATGAGTCAAGATTTGCAGCTAGTCAGAGTCACTAAACAAACCCTAGAAGACAGACTGCTAAGTGAAGAGAAAGTATTCTAAAATACGAATAGAGCAAGGGTAGGAAGTGTCTTCTTGAAGTGGGAAAATACATTTGCTTCTCTTGAGATTGAAGAGAAAAGCCAGAAGGGAAGCCAATTGCAGGAGAATAGTCTAGAGAGAAGGCGGCTTCTAGTATGCAGAAATGTGTTTTGTGGTCTGAAGGACAGGAGAGAGGGGTGGAGTGGTGCAGAAAGAGGAGGGGAAAAGGAAAAAGGCAAAATATGCACATTTATCCCTTGAGTAAGGGTATGAAATTGGCAGCTTCTTGTCAAGCATCATTTTGTGTAAATGGGACACAAAAGGTAAGACCAAGTAGAATAAGGCAGAGGTGGTGAGCAGTGATAATACAATGGAGAAAATACTGTGTGAGAATGGTTCTAATGACATGTAGAGTAAAAACCGCAAGAAATTTCTAGTATAATTCAATGTTATATGCCTTGGGCTTAGTAAACTTTTCCATTCTGAAGAGACACAAGAAAAATCTTTAGGTGGTGAGTATGATACAAACTGAATGGGTTTAACAGCAAGAAATTCAAGGTCGTGTACTTGAGGGTAAATAAACATTTCTTCTGGATTGTCTTTTAGATACTAAAGGAAGTTTTGTCTATCTTAATAAATGGCTGAACCACTGATATGATGAAGCTTTGAAAAACTGAATGGAGTCACTTGTTTAAATCTGTAAATCACATAGATTTGCCTTGAGTGAAATGAAATCAAGGTCCTGGAGACTCAAGACAAAATAGTGAAGTAATACTTATGTGACTGAAACATAAAAAACCTCAAACTAATATGGGACAAAGAAAGACATCAAATGCAAACATTCATAAAAGAAACTGCAAAGCAGGCTGGGTCACTGTATTTTTGGCCCATCACATCTTGCACAGCCACCTATGTGTGTCACCAAAGGGAGGGGCTCAGGGCGCTCTCTGTGGAGCAGCACTGAGGCTGCGGCTGGGTCTCTTGGTGCCTCTGTTAATGTCAAAAACATTTTGACTGTGTTCATAATATACTTTAAAAGTAGAATTGGATTGCTTTAAGCTGAGATAAAGGTAAAATAACTAGCTGAAGCATGTAGTAATGAATGTTTTAACTGCAGGCTGGAAGGCTCCAAGTAATCTGGAGGGGTACGCTTCCTGTTGTATTTTTTTCATGCATTAAAAGCCTTGTACAAAACATAACTCAGTATCAAAACCTGATTATTGTGTACAAGCATTCAGAAAAATGTTGATTTATTTTTAATAATTTTTATAGAAACAATTTTGATCAATTGCTCTCTTAAGTACATATTGTTGTGATGTTCTATGGTTATCTTTCTGTATGAGCTTTTCAAACAAGGCTGACATATGAGCATATTCTGGCTATAATTTTCATTAAAATAATTTTGAGCAGTTTTTTGTATGCTCACATAATTTGTAGTAGGGTCATTGAATTTAACTCTGGGAGAGTATTGCACAGTCATTTTGACTGAAATGTGTTTTGTAAATGGCATTGGGTGTTCCAAGTGTCTTGTTGCATAGCAGAGGTTTTACCATGTGCCCGAATGTGACTCCTGACAGTAGTAGGTTTTGAACAAGTGCACTGGCTTTGAGAGCTACGGGATGATGGTGCTGCAAAGCACCATTCATGTGACTGTGAAAGATTATAGTACCCTTGTCTGATGGTGCTGAATATGGAATGTTCTTAGTTTCTTGATACATTTGACATTCAAAATCTGTGTGACAGTAAGCCAGACTGAAGAGTTAGAATTAATGTTATTTCTTGGGCAAGATAATTGAATATTATGAACTGTGGAGATGAAAAAAACACACATATCATCTAGTAGATTTCTGCCAGTTTGAAATTGTTCCTCCTTTCGTTAATATTTCCAGTCCAGTTTAAAATGTACACTTGGTAACATTTCAATCACATCTCTGAGGAAACAACTTTCTCCCTATCCCAAATAGTGAGCATCATTTTCTCTGTTTAATTTTGTCCTATGGATTTGAGATATGTCCCACACTTTGTCCATACTCTTTCCTGTGATAGTCCGTCATTGCATCCCCAAATTAACCATGTGTTTCCCTGTGTCATGGGTTCTAATTCTGCTCATGTTTTGCACCTCAGTGTATATTTTCTGGCTTCTTGTGGTGTCCTCAGGAAGAGCCCGGCCTTCCTCAGCAGACAGCCCTTGCTTCTGGAATCCTGCTCACTTCCACGCAGCCATGTGCTCACAAAGCCAGTCTTTGTGTCTGCTTGGGGAATGATGCAAGGCCCATCTGTTAGTCCAGGCTGATAGGAAAAAAGCTAGCTTGAAGGATGGCTTGTGGGTTGCTTATTTTTTCCAGAGGTTTCAGTGTCCGTGCTTGACCAGTGAATCTCCAGAAGCAATCTGAGCAGTCATTTCCTCCTGGGAACAATTGTCTTCTGTGCTTTTATGATTATTCTCACCTTGGATCCAAGATTTCAGCAGCAGGTTTCTCACACAAATATATTTTAAAGCAAGTTCCATCATCACTTATTTTAAACATACCAGTGAAAGCTGTTTCTCTACGTCTTTCAGATCAGTAAGTTTTTTTTTTTCAGATTTTCTTGTTATTCCTGTAGAAAATTTCATTTAATTATTAAATTTTGCTAGTATTAAATCATCACCAATTTAAGAAATTTTACAAATAACTCTAGAATATTTCTTCCAACTGTAATTTCTTTTGTTCAAAAGATTCTCAATAAATACTCTTTCTTCTGTCACCCACACAGTTTTTCTGGCTTGTTTCTAGTCTATTTTTGCCAGATGTTTTTTCTTAAGCTTCTGTGATAATGAAATAGAGCCACTGTACCCATGATATTAAAAAAAAAAAAAAAAGTTAAATCTTTCAAAAGCAGTGGTGTATTTTTGGCTAAGAAGTACAATTAGTTTGGCATTGCTTTCATATTTTTCCTGTCTGTGTTTCAAACTTTTGATGTGTCTTAATTTAAGAACATATTGCCTCCAAAGTTTTACAACACCTGAATTTTTGAAGTAGTAATTGTTTTTCAGTGCTTAAGTTGTAGGTGGCACCTGGAACATAAAGAGTTGACAAGACATGAACATTGGTGAATTCTAAAATTTTGCTACAAATACACTGTCTTAAACCCAGTTCATTCCATTGTATTCTGCTTTACCAGGTGAATGCCTGAGGTAGGCACAAAGAGAGAGACTGTATGATTGCAATTGTACGCAAAATAGCTCAGCTTCAGAAGCAGCTGAGTGCAGGTTAGGTCTGGTGATGATTTAATACCGTGCATGGCTTTTTCTTCCTCCTTCCTTTGCCCCCACCACAGTTAGCTGTCAGACGTTCAGCAGAGGTGCTCAAGCCTCTTGTGTCGGAAGGGATTTGGACCTTCTGTGTCACTTATGAACCATTTGGTGAAGACAGTCATCTTTTATTTATTGGGTCTAGGTTCAGCACAGAATATTAGAGGAACTTAATAATTCCACACCTACCGCAGTTCAGTCTTTTCTAACAAAGCAATTTATTGCACAAAATAGCTGTCTTGTCCATTTCTGTGGCTGACTCAGCAGCAGAAGTCTCCTGCTATATTGTATAAAGCAAGAAAAAAAGAAAAAGTCTTTGCTTGGGAGTGACAGAATTCCCTTGCTGGTTTTGATTCTCTCTTAACCCACTGAAAAAGCTGTGCAAACGAAGCTCCAGGCTGCTGACCCCTCAGCAGGCAGGCTTTTGGAGTTGTCCTTGGGAGATCTCTGCCTTTCTCCATATACAGGCTAGGCATCTGTAACTGCTGCATGTTAAATTCTACTCCAAACACGAAAAAGTTAGGTATTTTAGCTTCTAACGTTTGGCTGTCTGTAGGAAAACTGGTGCGTACTTATTCCCCTTAGATATGTGTTCTTTCTCTTTGTCTCTACTGAGCCTCTTTGGAGATAAGACTGTTTCTTGCCTGCATGAATTGAAAATGGAAGTTCTCTCTACAGCTGTCTTTTTAAGTGGTCTCAGGGTCAGGACTTGCTGTTTCAGCACTTGCTTCCCTGTGATGACATTTAGCAAACTAATTATTGTGAAAGAAATAAGTAAAAGGTTGCAGTTTCTTAAGTAAGTTTGTTACTCTGGTGATCAATAGCTTCATTTATCTTGTAATATTGTATATTGAGTCTTTAGAGTTAATGTCTTGAGTCAAGAACATTAATGAAACTTAGTGTCCAGTCTGATGCTATTTCAGATTTTTTGAGTCAGCCTTTAGTAAGGAGTTTTACATTGCTGACCTCGTGTTACACAGAGAGCATTTGGTGCTAGTTGGAAAAGAAAATGTACTGTTTGTTGAAGTATTGCTGGAGCATTTGTAATGGAGCAGCAAGGTCACTTTCACATCCTACATAAAACTGATGTGGGTCCAACTCCAAACTGTGCAGACTTTTCCTGTGGTCAAGAGGAACTTCAAGGAACCCTCCTGCTATTCCTTCATTTGGTGATTTCTGAATGTGAGACCAGCTGCAAGTATGTAGTGCAGAAGTGATTTACCAGTAGTGATGCACCAGGGTGGAATTGTTACAGCAGGTTCCATAATGCTTATTCACTATCTGAATATGGACTTCTTTAAATGAAAAATGGAGAAAAACATGTTCAAACTCATGAGTATTTTAAGAATATAAAAACTTAACAAGTTTGAGGTTTATCCCAATCCAATGATGTGTGCAAAGTGACTCATGAACTGGAATTTGAGCCATTTGCCATATACTGAGTTCAATTTTCTTAAATTTTGTCAATGCTAAAATTTGATAAATCATGTCATTTATAGATCCGAATTAAGTAAATGGAATTTGTCTTTGTGACTGTGTGTAGGTCAGCATTCATTAGTCAAACTCCAAAGACTTTGCAGAATTATGGCATCCAAATTATTGTTGTCTCATGCCGTATGAAAGAAGTGCAGACTGTTAAAAAAATTGCCTCGTTCTTAGGTACCATATTTTTTTCTATTCTCCACAGGTAGGCGTCATTTTTTTATGTTATATTATTCCTACCTCCTACAAGCACTGTCACAAATTTGAAAACCAAGTGTACTTTTAGCAAAAGAGCAGGGTTATTACTGAGTTAGGATTATTTTTTTTATTGATGCTGGTAAGAACTTGCTGATGCTTTTTATAGATATGTGCTTCCTTGAACATTTGAACTGATACTTTATTTCCTGATACATTTATTCTTGAGAAATTCCTTACTGTCCTGTTATCATTACTCAGAAGTAGGTCATGGTTGGCTGGTTTTTTGAAAACGAGACCTGTGGCCAGATACCAGTTTGTCACAGAATGTAACCTCGTTGTCCTGAATTGTCAGTGGCATCTATTGCAAAGGCCGGGGAAAAATTCTCTGCTTTTACCTCTTTCTTTCCCTGGTATCTGGGAGGAGATAAGGAGACAATGGAATCACTATGGTGTCTCTTCCTGAGTCAGAATGGGCGGGCTGTTTTCACTGGTGACACCCCACTACTGCACTTCAGTGGTACTGCAGCCAGCACTGGAGGAACAGAGACAGTGAAAAAGTATGCTGGTACATTGCTATTTTGTAAAATAATCAATGGCTCTGACAAGACACTGTATGTGTGTTTGTAGGCAAATTTCTCTCAACTCAGGCCCTGCTCTTTTTAAGCATACAATCTTCCAGCCTTTTCTTTCCAACCTTCAAATTCTTTTTTATCTGGAGTAGACTGATGCATCCATCTGTTCAAAATGTGGTATGATCTGGCACAGGAATATCCAACTTTGAGTGGGAAAGTTGAAAAGGTGATCTTTGCGGATAAAGGAAGGAAAATCCTAGTCCTTCCTGATTATCAGGCAGAGATTTGGAAAATGCTCAGCTCATGCTTATTATTCCTGTTTCTCTGATAAAAACTCCAGGATAACTTTTGATGCAAAGGATGAAGGATTTAGCCTGTGTCTCTCACTGCTAGTGCTGAAAATGTAATGGCAAGATGTATGTACATTCCTGGGTTTTCTAGCTGCAGAACTATGTGGAAGTGAACAATGAACAAAGTAGGAGTGACTTTCCAGAGAAGAATGGTGTCTTGGTTTGAAAG
>VZTE01005814.1:202405-270681 GCA_013397775.1 Eulacestoma nigropectus | reverse complement strand
AAAAAGAGCTTTGATGTCCCTGGAGCGATGGCTTCACCTCCCCCATCACGTTAGGCTGAGGATCATGAGAGACTGACCATTCCTGGGACCACCGTTAATACGCGGTAGACTGGCAGCACCTCGATCCATCCAGTGATAACTTTTATCGGCCACCTTGACAAGGATCTATACTGTGTTTTTTGTGTAGAACCCTCGGTCATCAATCCTGGGGTCTATGCAAGTGCTTTAATTGTGGCCACGAGTGGTATTTTTCTTCTTTTTACAGACCATTTGTAAGCAGTGTGACCCACGTAAACGTAGTGTTTTTGCAGGTTTTAATTGTTGAACAGAAAAGGGGGAGATGTGAGGATTCAGAGTCACCACAGAGGATTGCTTTGGTTGGCGTGGGGCCTTGGGAGAGACGGGCAGGCCACGTCTGGCAGGAGGCGAGACAAAGAGCAGGAGGTGAGACAAAGATTAGGATAGTTAACAGGAGATTAGGCGAGGAGATGGTGATCTGTGGCCGTTGGAGATGCAAAAGATGTAACCCTAGAAGCCGAAGTTTGGAGTTGCTGGACTGTTAGTTTGTAACAGTATATAAAGATGTGACTTCTACAATAAAATTTGGCTTTGCATGCACCCGGAGAAGTCCATGTTTCAATCACCGACAATTCTGCATCCATGAATATATGATTAAATATGTTTACAATCACAACTTAAATGGGTCATTAGAATGAAATGAGAAGTCAAAAAGATCAACAGTCATAATACAAGAGGGTAATTTCCTTTGTTTTTGACTGCTAAACACAAACACTTCACAAGGGTTTCTTTTTTATGTTAAGCGCCAATAATATTGAAAAAGTTGTTCTGCTTTTATTTCTGTCTTGTCCTTCTCCTTCCTCCATTTGAGGTTCACTTCTGCTATATTAAAGATTCTTAAGCAAAACTAACAGGTGTTTTTACTTGAGCTGTTACTTCAGAAGAAATATTGGTACGGTGTTTTTAAACTGTCATTAGAAAATGTGGCTTGTCTCAGTTCTTCCTGAGCATTTATTAGACCATGTGTGATCATTATCTTCTGGTATTCCTAACATTATGCCTGCAATCTGCACATTTGAGGCAGCTGTTTTCAACTTCTTTCTCTTTCAGAACATATTTTTGTATGGCTGGCAGAAGGAAACTGATAAAATTTGGCTCAGGCCTGCATGACAACAGCTCCTTACAAGTGCATTCTCTTCTAGTACTTTATAGTATAAATTGTTCTCACAAGACCTTAGGCAGGCAGATTTGCTTATGCTTATTTGATCTGACTAATATTGTCAGACTAATGCAAGGTGTTTTACATCTGCTGCTATGTTGCTGATAACCACAATTTGCTGAAATAATAACATCTGATCCAGACATCCCGAATTCCTGGGTAGGAGTAGGAGGGTGGGTAACGAAAATAAGGAACTACCTTTAAAAATGACCTTGCTAGTCTGCAAAGATTTGCAATGCTGTTGAAAGCCTATGGAAAATTAAATCACTTAGTGAATGTGAGCTCCCATATATAAAGGGAAAGAAGACACTGTGGAACAGCACTGAAGAATGTAGAGGTCATAAATACAATGTGCAACACCGTAGGAATTCACGCTGACTGTCTTTTGGTACTAAAGGATGAGGCTGTTCTTATTAAGCTATCCGGGAAGAACTAAAGGTGTTGAGAAAGGGTTTCAGAGTGCTTATATTAACATCGTGTCCAATGCCTGAGACTCTAGTCTATTATCCCAAGTTCTCCAATACTAACCAGCATGAATACTATCCCTTAAATAGCCCTCTTGGCTGTTGGATTTTCAGTGGAGGAAAGTACTGCATGCCCACAAGCAGTCACACATTCCCATGTGGACTGCAGAAGACATTACACCTGACAACTATTTTTCTGCTGCTTGTGTAAATTTTTCTTAACCTGTGACTTTGCATAATTAATGGTTAAACCAAAGCACTGGTGTAGAAATAGCTGTAATTGCTGACAGAGTTTAGCAGAAGATTCTTGATTTAAATAAAATCTCATGTTCTTGAAAATGTCTTTCTTGATTTTTTTTAACACAATTACCTGCACTAATGTCATAGAAGTCCCATTATTGTACAGCATTGGAGTCTAAGGTGATTTTGGCAGAGGTCTTACAGAAAATGTATATAAGTCCAAATCTGCTGGGCTACACAGTTTACCATAGCAAGACTCTACTGTACTCCCCTACGGATATTTCATTCATTAGTGCCTCCCTAGTCCCTAAGGAATTATTTAAATGTCCAAGAAAAATGGATGTTTAAGAGCTACTATTTATGGCAGTATAGTGTTTAAATCAGTTTCTTTTCCAAACTGAGTACTTGTGACTATTTCAGATCAATCTCATCACTGGTCTGGTTTGAATGTTTTAATTTTCTACTTTTAATGCACTACAAATTACTGTTCTTTTCTGTCCTTATAAATGTAGCTAATGTTACAAGTACCCTTATGAAAGGGTTAACATCTATTCAGAATAAATACATTCTAAATACAGTCTTCTGTGAATGTAAAGAGTTTATCAAGAGTACTTGATTCGTCTCTGCATAGATATAGTTTCCCATTATCACCATCAAGAAGCTTATTGTGTTATTTTTTACTGTAATGGGCATGCAGCTAGGAGGAAAATGGAGGGGGAAAGGTATTTTCATGTACAAAAAATGAATGGCAATATGATGTCAGATCCTCACTCCTAAAAAAATCCATCCAGAATCCACAACCCCAAGTTACCACCTATTAGTTCTGAAAAGCTACATTTTTTTATTATGACAAATAAATATCTAATGTTTGATGCTGAATAACTCAGCAATGTCTCAACAAATGTAGGTTACTATTAGACAATAGATTATAACAGTCATGCTGGGAAAATCAAGATTACTTGTACATTCCATTACTTTTGCACTTAAGGTGTAAACAACTCATGATGACTCATGAAGGTGAAAATAAAGAAGGTTTTGCTGAATCACTAACATGGAAGCTTCCAAGTTTAATAGAAGTCAGGAATGCTGTAATGGCTTACGGGTTGTCACCGAAATATGTGAGAAAACCAGTTACAATTTACAAATATTTGGAAAAAAGGATACCGTGACTGTCACCTGTGTAGCGTTCTCTTAGACATATGCAATGGCTTTAGTTTATATCTGAAATAAATCCAGTGGAACCAGCCTGGGTCCCCTTTAATTTCAGAAAAATTATGAGGCAGAAACAGTGATGTCGTACAAATTTATACAGTTTTTTTAAATGACAATATATAGACAAACTTAAAGGACTTAAACTTTGCCAGGGTCTGTTGTCCAACTGCTCCTAGCAAATATGAACTAGCTTTGACATTGGCTGTGATATCTTGCTGGAACTCATAAATATTACGTCAGATTTACTTGCAATTGCAATACTTCTCCGATAAGTATTTCCCAAATGGCACTCTGTTTTGGTCAGGTCAGCAAGGTGTGAGCCTACTCTGTAGCTGGACATTATTTATATATGACATGTCCAGGTTAGGGTTTCTGTTTTTGGCTGCGACTGTCAGTTGTCCTGTAGCTCTACAGTGCCAGTAGTGGCACTGCTGGCAACAGACACAAGCTTTGTACTGCATCTGCAAGGCTCTGGCACAGAGGCCTGTAATGCTTGCTTCACCTGAACTCGCCTTGGCCTGCCTGGAGCTTTGTTCATTCTTATTTTAGCTATAACAGCAACTTATGGCTATATCCAATTTCTTTTACTTTTCTTCATAGTATAAAACAATGTATTCTTCACAGAATGAGAGATTTATGAGGCCAGTATAAAGACAAACAGTGGACAAAGAGAGTCACGGTATCACAGATGAGGCCTTGAGAAATGGGAGCAGAGGACATGGTACACAGGCAGGGGCACAACCTGGCACTGCAGACCTCTAGACACCACATCCTACCAGTGCTCAGGACAGGGTTAGGAGAAACAGAACAAAGAGTGAATATGAGCAGCTACATGAAAACCACCATACATAGTACATTGGAAGTAACATGAACTCACAAACCAATGAAGAGAAAGCAAATTGTAAAAAACATATTAGCAAAGTTAGTAATTACTCAGAGTGAGTCATCTACTGAGGGACAGGAGACCATAAGTATCCACACATATATTTGCACACGGCAAAGGACATAGGATTGTGATGACCAGCTGCACACTCCATTACCACCATCAAATGGACACTGTCAACATTAGGACTCTAGCAGCAATGAAAAGGCTTGCATAAGATGAAAGAAAGGCACAGACATTAGGAAATAATTATGCACACGCTGTAAATGAATTTTAATTTTATTATTTTGAAACATTTTCTGTAACAGTGTTTAATTTATTTTTTCACTAAAAATAGATCATCTCTAGTAGTATCTTGATTGTTATATTGTTAAGATTTAATTTATGCTAACAATAAATTCATAGCTTTATGTATTCAGTGTGTTTTCTGCTTGTCCTTAATAATCCCACAATCTGACTTATAAAATAGGCTAGAAGAATTGATATATGATTAGATGTGACATTGCATACTGAGCTGTCAAAATCTGAACAGGTTAACTTGGATGTTCTTGAGTAGTCAAATGGAAAATTAGGGTACATCGTAAGTATGTCGAATTGTGACTGGCCACCAGGGGCACAGATCTGATCTTTGCAAAGCAGGAGATCATTCTTGGTTCAGTTAACCAAGTTAAAACTTCAGTGGGTGTGTCGGCAGATTTGATTTTCATGGTGAATGAATCTTGAGCATTGTAAAACACTAAGCCCTTGTTTGCAGGACATGAAAACCTTGACAGCTTTCTAAAATGAGCCTACTGTTTTATTAAAGGTATTTACCATATGGGTAATAGGCTTCTTAATTTGGAGATTTAGTACCTAAAGTCAGAAAAATTTTTCTGGAAAACAAGAAGACTGCAACACAAAGATCAGTGAAATTGGGTGGCTTCCAAGTGATGGCATTATAAATTTAGTGTGTTGGTTTGTGGAGAAGACAGAAATTCTTTGATGCTGGGGACATAAGTCTGATGCACAGATGGAGAGTCTGAACAACCTGAAGGAACCACAATGATTCTGAAGCTATAAAGTCTTCCTAGGAATTCAAATCAGACTGAGAGTAGACATGGCCTGGGGATGGTGACAGCCTGGATGAGAGCTCATCTTGTTCAGAGCAGAGTCCTTCCTCAGGAAGGATCAGGAGTAGACAGAGGCACTGACTCGTAATTGATCAGACCAGTTCAGCGCAGACAGGAGGTGTGTTAAAATGACTGGGAAACACCTTGAATTAGTGGGTTAATTTTTACATGGATTATTCAGGGAATAACATGCACTTTTTTTGTACCAACGCTGTTTTCTTGGTCTTGTTTTTGGTTGGGCTTTGGGTCTTTTTAATAAAATAGATGTTCCATACAGTATTTCCTCTGCAGTTAATTGCTCAATGTAAGCTTAATTTTGTACATTAGAATTTACTGAAAGAAGTGAAATTCTGAGTTCTCATCCAACAAGAATATAGTATTTATTTTTCACTTTCATTTATTGATTAAAAATGTATTATTTCTGTGTTCCTTTGGCTGCTTATCAATTTAGTTCCTTTAACTCCATGATTCAATTACTTTTATTTTAGAATAATTTCCTTTTCATTCTTTTTTTTGCATAATGTATGCTTTATTAAAACTGTTGAATAGTCAAGACTGAACTAATTCTTCTTATTGCACAATAATCTATTAATAAGTCTACTAGAAAGAGAAAGCGAACCTCAAGTGAACCTACTCTTTTTATTCACGTGTTAAATAAGATCTTGCTGAAACCTCAACTTCATGTCCATCAAGCTAACTAGAAACATCTGAAGGGTGTGACTACAAAAAACCAAGACTCACATCACAAGAGTAGATTTACACAAATTTCATAGAGTATCAATCAAAAGTATTCTCTTTTTTAAAGATATGTAAGAAGGATCCTTACGACAAAGACAAGATTAAACAACAGTAACAATTATATGCCCACCTCCTGATGGATTTTTGGTCGTGATGAGAGCCTGGGGGCCAGATTTATTAAGAGACTTAAATACCTAAGGAGCAATTAGGTAATGATGTAGTCGGCACCTCCCTGGCCCACACAGGTTTGCCCTCTGCCACAGGCACACGCTCCAGAAGCCCGAGAGGTGACAGCCACAAAAGACCTTCTCTGAGGGCAGGTGCGGATCTCTCGCACTGAGGTGGAGCGGCCCCAGGAGAGATACCTGCAGGACGTGGTGGCAAAGAGAGGCTAGGAGGCGAAGGGCTGCGAGAGGGGGTCTCCCCAAGCTCTCCTTTATTGAAGTCGAGGGACGGGGGTTCCGGGTGGGAGAGGTCGAGGGGAGAACTCCGAGGCTCTGAGGGTGTGCAGGGGGTTTTAAGGGGGGGCGGGAACTGGGCGGAGGGAAGGGTAACAACCAATGGGAGAGGGACAAAGGGGAGGGTACAGGGTTCCGGGATCCAATAAAATTAACTGGGGGGAGGGTACAACGAACTTCAACCAATGGGGTACCGAACACAGAAGAACTTTCCAGAAGGTGGGGCAGGTCCTAGACTGAGGTGCCGCCCTCAGACGTCCCCTCGAAGGAGGAGTCCTCCGCCTCTGAGGTGGAGTCTTCATGATTGGCAGCAGCCACAATAGGGGATGAACCTCCCACATAATGAGATTTGTCAAAGGTGCCCTGGTGCCAATGAATGCACTGGCAAAGAGTAAAATTATTGCTACATTAGTGATTAAGGTCTGTACCACTTGCATTCTATACTTTTCAGCTATTAAACAACTCTTAAGAGCTTAAGTCTCTCAGCTTATTTATCAGTAAAACACCTTGTGTGGTTAAATACCTACTCACATGTAATTAAATATCAATTTGACTGAGGAGAGGGACTAAGGATATGTTCTCAAGATAACACAGTTCTCTCACAGTTGGCTGAGACATTATCTCTCTGCTGGAATGAATGTCTTCATGAATGCTAATCTGAGTATCTCTCATGTGCAGGTAACGCATACGAGAACATAAGCATTTGTATGGATCAGGCTGTGAGAGGCCCTACCACTGTTCCCTGCAGTTCAGGTGGCTGGAACCAGCATTAAAAAAGAGCAACACAGAGTTAGGGTGTGCACGCTGTCACTTTACAGTTAGAGGTCTTACTTAACATTCCATTTTTGCAAACAACAAGATGAATTTCTATCAGTGGTATCAAAGGAAATTGGAGAGACATTTAATCCATACAGTGACTTTATTGGAATATATATTGTTAAGTTTAGCTGAGACCTATTGTATTGACATCTTTTTGATCACAATTCAGTTTTCATGGCACCAGGCCTGTTGGCAACAGGTGGGGTACACATGTCTCAAAGGGAAAAAAGATCTTTGCTCGGGGGTTAGCCTCTTCTCCCAAGTAACAAGGTGCCTCAGTTGCACCAGGGGAGGTTGAAATTTGATATTAGGAAAAATTTGTTCACAGAAAGGGTTGTCAGGCACTGGAACAGGCTGCCCAGGGAAGTGGTTGTGTTACCATTCCTCGAGCTACTTAAAAGACATGCAGATATGACACTGGGAGACACGGTGTAACGGTGGACTTGGCAGGGTTAAGGATTGGACTTGGTGATCTCAAAGGCCTTTTCCAATCTAAATGATTCTAAATGATTTATGATTCTATGAAACTACTCATAGAACTTTCCAGTTAATATACAAGCACCATGCTATTAGTTTTTTATCTAATTTTTAACCTGGAAAACCAAAATTAAAACACAAGGCATATTTTGAATACGTTTAGATAATTTGGCTTCAAATTAACTTAGCAGAATTTGTTGTACCATTGCGATTGTCAGGGGGTTTATTTTTGCCATTCTGCAAGTCATGCGAAATGACTTTTGTCATTAAAGTGCATCTAAGCATCCAAACGAAGTGTAGAAGAGCATGGTGAAATCCATATTCTGCACACTTCAAAGGGAACTGATTGAAGGCTCAGAAGATACACACTTGGATGGTGAAAGAAGCAGGTTACTGAGTTCAGAAAGTTATGTCATCCCATTTCCAATACCTTAATCCATTTTCTCCTTTACTTTCCATTACTGATCCTGTCATACAGAGAATGGAGACCAAACCTACTTTCAATTTTCTTTGATCTCACTGAGATACTCTCAGAAACATTCAGTATAATTTAATAATTACTTCCTTAATTTCATTTCTTCAAACATGTGCAAAATTTCATACCTACAAAGTAAGAGCAATGTCAAGTTTTGGACAATATCAGGATATATGACATGGATTCTAACCCTGAGTAGATGGCAAGAAAAATTTTGCTTGCAACAACTTCTGCTGATTAATACTCACTTTCATGTAGGTAGCAGCTTTTCCTTCTGAAGGACAGATAAGTGCACATAAGTTTCTTGTTTTTTTGCAATTTGAAGAAATTCTGTTTATATATTACATTTTTCAGTCTAGTAACTTTATCGAAATTGTGAAGAAACAAGGTTAGAAAAGGCAATAGACCTAGTGCACTACGTGCTTTGACAGTGAATAAAGTGGAATGACTTTACTTTGAGGGAGTACTTTCCATTTTGTCAGTTAAGTAGCAGAGAAAAGAAATCACATAATGTCCAAAAATGTACCCATTTGCCAGGTTTGCACTGTTTAGAGTAGTTAGGAAGAGAAAAGTAGCTGATAAACCATCATAAGGCAATTCCAATTAACTTGTGTATGTCCAGGGAAATGCAAATGAAATGTGAAATCACTGGAATATGGTACTCACCACATTCAAAATCTGATTTTAACTTCCACAAAAGCTAATGGGTGATTGATGTCAATAGGCTGTAGATTTTTCTAGGAGGGGGAAATTTAAGTTATTGCAACACACCTAAAGTACTTACAGTACATATAACTCGGTAGTGACAAGTAGGGACAACATTTTGGATAATCTGGGCACATTCCTTTCTCACACACTATTATTTATATCTATCATTATGCACAATCTTAAACTTCAAACCCAAATCAATGTGGTTTTAGAAGTATTACTATGAGACATGAGTAACTCATAAAAATGGGTTTGCCATGATATGAGAGGCATGGAGGTAGAAGAAGGAAAATGGAAGACTTTTTGGCAAGGTATTCCTAGAAAAGCAGTGTCATAATGTCCTTTCATTAAAAAGAGACGAACTAGCCTTTTTCTTAAAAATTAAGATTCTTGTGGATTTGGTTTTGTGGAGGTTTTTTTCACATATCATAATATCTAACACTGAAACGAGTTAACATACTCCTTAAACAGAATATTAGTTTTTCAAGTATTTCAACAGCTAGTAATGTGGAGACTGAGCATTTTTGTAACTTTTAAAAACACTCTGAACACCATCAAAGAAGATAAACAAACCTTAAAGTCACCAAGAAACTTATTTTGTGCAATCTTAGTAAACTCAGCCACAAAGTTCTTCTAATGCATGCCTCTTAGCTGAATTATCTGCAGGAAAATGTTTACTTAGCAGATACAAAATTACTAGACCTAATCTGTGGAAGGCAAGCTTTGCAAAAGCAGCATTTTAAATGTGCATCTAGAAATATCCTTACATGTTTTAAGTTAGGCATCTGAGGTACACCCGTACTTGGAAAAATCATAGTAGAGACTAATCTGTGAACAATTCTCAGTGTCGAACAAAAACATGTAGTCCGAAAGGAACCTCTAACTCTTACTCAGAGAGGAGATGATTCCAAAAATAGAGATGTTTGTTCATGGCCTTGTTCATCTTAGTTTTGAAAATCTCTAATGATGGAGATTCCAATCTCTGTGAGAAACCTTTTGCATTGCTTATGACACCTACTTTCTTCCCTTCCTTGTGACCTTTGGCAGCTGCTCGCCCTATTGCTCTGCACCCCTGAGACAAGTCTGCCTCTGCTTTCACTATCATTTCCCACCAGATACCAGAAGGCTGCAATGAGATTCCCTCTCCTCCCCCTGCATCTCCTTGCAAGTTACCTGATGACTTCACTTTTGTAACCCAACCACAAAAGCAGATAACCTCTGCCACCACAAGGGCACACTGCTGGCACATGGCATGACAGGCACTGGAGATGATCATTTAGCACTCAGAAAGGATTACAGGATTCCAGAAGACTTGAATTTTAAGAATTGACATTAATTAATAGCAATGGCATAAATTTAAAATCTTCTAGGATTTAGCTGGAAAAGAACAGAATAAAATTTTTTCCTGTAACTATTCCACAGAATTTGCCTATCCAGAGTTCTTCTCATGTGGACACAGGAAGTATTTCCACTATTTCTCATGGAATTAAAAGTTAAGGATTCAAAGGGTACTCCTCACATCATTAAGTCAAATCCTCTTCCAGGGTTATAATCCCAGAAATACATTCAGTAGAGTTTTTTGTAAAATCTAGCTCAAGCTTATGTTTACAGTGCTTGCACTAAGAAGTGGTTCCACTACGCTGATGGCTAGAAAAACTATTCTAATTCTCAGACTAGATGTATTCAGCTCAAGTTTATAACCATTCGTAACTGTGCCAGTGTTTCCTTTTAACTGTAATAGCTCTTTATCCTCCCCAGTAATAACAGTCTTGGTGTATTTATATCCCTTCTTAGCCTTTCATTTCCTAGTTTCAAAAACTGAAAATCACAGAGTGCAGCAGAGAATCTTTTCTAAAATGTAGAATTGTATTAACCCATATTATGTCTCCATCTGTTTAATGGTTCCCCTAATGTCTCTCACCACTTGCACTGCTTCCTTTTACCTCACTCATTAAACACCTGACCTTTCCCCTAGTTCTTTTGCAATACTGAGAGGTTTGATTTTGCCTCATATATGTTCTGAAAGAGCTGTGACCACTAGACCACTAACACAGCAGTTTTATTTCACCTTCCTTTTCTCTTTCTCTTGGAAACTTCAAGTTACTCAAGTTTTGGGTGGGTTTTTTCCCATTTTCAGATGCAAAAAAAAAAAAGATCTGTGTGATAGATGAACAATAGAATAAAAGTGAGATGATAAAATGTGTTTCTATTGTTCCTATGATGTAGGTGATAACTGTGAATCTTCTTGTCAGAGCTGTCATGAATTATTTGAGTGAAATTCTCAGGAACATTTCTTGTACTGGAATTTGAGATGGAGAAGCAATTTCTTCCCCGTAAAATTATTGATCCAAATTTTGAAAGCAGTTTTTAATGTTTTAAACACCATGAACCATTTCTCTTAGTAAAATAACCTGAAAGGGTCGATATGCAAGTGAGAGTCACAGCCCCACTAGAATAAATTTCACAATATGGTGCAAAATCTACAGAAAGGTTGTCTAGAGATGTTCAACATGGGTTACAGAAAATTAATAATGTCTCCACAGCATGGATGGATGAAGAAATCCAACCATCAAAAGCTATGAAGATGAAGAGAATGTCAGAAAAGGACTAAGATATTCCTTGCTAATTATTCAATACTAATCTTTCAAATTAGTTGAAAAACTGTTTCGTATGAAAAACTGTGAAAACGGATCAATTTCTAGGAAAACAGAGTTTGCATTAAGATATAGAAAGTGTGATTCTCCTACTGCTTTCTGCTTTTTCTTTGCAATGCTGAAAGGATGTGCACCTTTTCCATTCCACATGACACTAAAGAGAAAGGTGTGTATAACGAGGGTGAAGACAGCAGCAAGCTTGATGGGAGAATACCATCATTACTGTATAACTGAATTTTATTAATACATTTTCAATTGACTTATCCACCTCTTAATTTCAATACTTCTACTGGTATCAGTAATAGGCATATAAAGCAAGTTCCAGTTTAAATGATGGCAGAGTTGTGTCTTAATATTAATAGACACCTGATGAAGTACCAGTATTAAGTGTAAAGGAGTAGCTTTTAAAATATGGCTTGTAGTTTTAAAAACATTAGTTTGGGGGGTGGAATGATTTTTTGTGTATTCTTTATGAAGTTTGGGTCTTCAGTTTTAAAAATGTATTTTATTTGTTTCTACTAAGCATTACCAGGTAATTCAAGGACACATTAATTAATCTCATCCTACAATGTGTAGTTATGACTGTTAGCAGGAGAAAAAAGGGTTGTGGGTGTTTTTTACTATGTAAATCCCATGACTCCTCTGAAATTCATTTGTAAATGAACATTTTTCATTCAGACAAAATGCTTAAGGCTAAATTAAATAACATCAAGGACAAGGGATATCTTTACCTCATGAAGTAGTGCACCCACTTAGAAATATAAATAGATCCAAACAGTCACCTTGGATCTAGACTTAAATCTACATCGTTTTTCTACTCATATACTGCATCTTCTGCATCTTGATGCACTTGCAGCAAAACAATACTGGCTAGATATGAAAAATAGAGACAGCAGTTCATTTGAAAAGGAGACTGTAGTTCTGACCAGTTGAAGTACTGGACATTTAAACATATATTTACATTTTCAAAATCCTGCATGGGGTTTTACTAACAAATCTTCTCATCCTCCCACAAAAACAGAAGCTGATGCTACATGTTTTCAGAAGAAAGCATCTAACCCCCAGAGGAGGACACCTCTCAGGCTGATGACAGGTTAAAAGCAGAAGTAACTAGCCTTTAGGATCATGTGTTTTAATGTGAAGAAAACACATGCAACTAATATATGATACCTGAGATGTGGAGATTTACTATTCTGAAGCCCTTGCTATGCATCCCTAAGAAAAAAAAAAGTTCTGCTTTTTGACATGAACATTAGGAGAGGCAAGACTAGGCAAGGATTTGTACAAGATGCAACAAAAAACCTACCCAGGCTCATAGCCTTCTACCACAATACAGCTTGTTTGTCCCCAAAGCTACATGCCAAAATAAAACCCTGCTAAGTTTCAGACCTCAGAGGTAACAGACGTCTTTCCTCTGCCCCATCATGTTTTCACTTTAAGTTTCCTTCCTTCTATTGAATCACACCTGCTTGTAGCAAGAAAACACATGGACTGCTCAACAGCTTACTAATATAAGCTAATGAACAGTGGCTTGTCTGAGGCATGGAAAATGCAACCAACTAAAACTACCGGAGGTACAAGTAGCCACTTTCAATTGAGCTAACAAGGTTTATAGCTTCCTTTTCCCAGATACTTGATTTAATCTCCACTGGTAGCTCTTGCATAACTAATAGTCCAGTTGACAGTGATTCTTGCCTTAAAGTAGTGAAAATGAAAGGTGTGAACCTGAACCTATAACTGCTTAGGTTCTTCCTTTGCATTTTCATTGTACCACTTCAACTATTATAACACTATATTTTTGTTTCTAAATATGAATATAAACGCAGCGGTCCTCATCTCAAAAGGTATATTTTTAAGACCAAAAATGATATTCAGAACTATTAGCATTTTGAAATAAAGATTTCCTTCTTTTTAGAAATATCTTTGCAAACCTTTCTGCTCTATATGTTAATATCCAGAGAAAAGCAACGTGTCCTCTAGCTGAATAGAGACATTATGGTTTGCCCTGTTTTCCCTTTCTCTGTTCCTGTGAATTTTGAACTATCTTGTTTTTTCAGGAAAGCACAGTTTTTAGAGCAGCCAGTCACTTAAGCTGCAGGGTACTCTTTCACCTGCTCTGAGCCGTGGGTTTAGCCACCTTCTGGTTGATACAGCTCTTTTCCTCTACAGGTAATCATCCAATCCATTATGTCTTAGTGCTGGAAGACAGACTGTTGCCTTCATACGGATTTTAAAACAAAACCAGATTTGCTCTGTTCTTCAAAAGAATGGTTCAAGATTACAGTTTTAGCATAAAACTGTAGGCTGAGGGGTCCCAAAAAGGTAGAGGAACATCCTGATAGCTCTGGATCAGACATTGCAGCTCCACAGAGATGGGATTTCAAGACAGAACCTTTCTTCCGTGTTTCTTGTTCTTCAGCACAGGGCCTATTCCTGCTGAATAGCTTCCTTCTGAAGTGCTTGACTTTCCTGGGCCCTGAGATGGTTGAAGGTTGAAGCAGTGAAAAACTAAAAAAGGTGTCTACTTCTTAAAATCTCTCTTTAGATTACAGCAACAATCTGTTACCAGTAGAAGGGCTTGGAGCAACAGTGGATGCATCAAAACCTCTATGTGATGAGCATAGTGGTGGAGCACTAAAGGTGATGGAGGTGAAAAACTCTTTTGCGTTTATTATGATGAGTAAATTAGTTGCAAATGCAATTAATTAGCTCATACTCTTAGACCAGTTTTGTGTTGCTTTACATTATATTATCCATGAAATTTTCATCATTCCTGAGGAGCTGTAAGTAGAATTTCTCTTCAGTTCCAGCATAAAGGCTGATTCTGAAAAATCTAACTTAATTTTCATATTAGCAGATATTTACAATAAGATTAATTTAAATAATATTCTTTCACAAATACTTAATTTTCTCTTCATTCATTATTGTTCCTTTTTTCCTAAACTTCTGTCACAGGCTTAAATTTCCCATATGATCAGCCTATATCAGTCTTGTACTCTTTATAGAATATATAGCAGAAGTCCTCGGTAGAAATTTTCTAGGAAAGAATATTTCAGATGCTTCAGGTTCAAATGACAACTAATACCCTGACAGTTTAAGCAGAATTTTTTTTAAGACCTCTTTTATAAAGGAAGAACATCATTCACTGATCATCATAGTACCTCTGGAGAAAAGGACATTGCAATTCATCACAGAGTGCCAAAAGCAGAAAGTATATTTCAGACAGTAAAACAGGTGCACTTCTAGAGAGGGACAGATAAAAAAGGCTTTTCACAGAAGTGGTTTACAGATATTGTGTCTGCTAAATGTTCAGGCCTGATCAAAAGTAGTCCTGCACTTTCTGCTGGACCTTCTATTTTGTTCTGTCCACTGTGATTTTTCCACAGGCGCTCCATATATTCCTGGTGGATGCTAGCCCATAAAATACAGTACTGGTCAGTGGCAGTAGGAGAGGCAATCTAGCATCCTGAGGAAACAGTGGGAGACTGTGGCTCAGGCTAGCATGCTTTATTGTTTTTCTTAGGAGAATGTGTTCCGAATAGCTAAAGCCAAGAAATTTCAGGGTAAAATATGTAGGCCATAGAAAAACAGCCTTACCATGTTGAAACTGATAAAGCAATGGTAATCTATTTTCTAGGTTGTTCGCTACTTAGTAATAAGTTATTCCAGGCCAGCTTTTGGTGTGGGGGAGTATGTTTGTTGACCATAAATAACATAAACATTTTGTATTTGTGGCTCACAGCAATCTAAGTGGGTTGCAACTCAAAGATATTATATTAATTTTTCAGCTTTCTGCATCCAGCCAACTGAGAAAATGATGCTCTGGAGCCCTTCAGTTCCTGTCTAGTCTGAAAACACCACATACAGGGAAGAAGAAATTAATTCCACTCCAGAAAACCCCTGATCTGACTGTTTTCTATTTCCTGCCAGTAGTATCTATATTTAAACAAAAACAAACAGCACCCATAAGTAAATGACAGACAAGCATACAATCATAATAACTTAAATACTCAGCAAAAATATTGAATTAAAATGTACTGGATGTGTGCATATAAATACTTCTCTTAAATAGAAGATATAATTCTGCTGCTGTTATGTAAGTTATGTATTAATAATGGTAATGAAAAGATGGAAGTCAGGGAAAGCGTATTGGAAGAAACACTTTCTAATATATGCACGTAGCTTTCCTTGGCAGACTTACAAAGGGTTGTACTGACTTTGCAATAGTTATATGCATAAGCTCTTCAGGGACCTTGATCCTGAATTGCTCCACACCGACATAAATAGTATTACAGACACGAACTGTCACAGTGGAGCTCTCTACAAGAAAAGTCAAATAGGGATGCGCAAGTTATTTCTCAACTTTCTTGAAACTTGCCATTGCTATGAGCAGCAAATGTAGACTAGGTATTCATTATCACCAGAAAGTACAGAGCAACTGATCATAAAAGATCAAATGATCTAAGAGTAAAATACACTTTGTAGCAGCTTTATTCATGTTTTCTTTTTCTAGAACTAAAGAGTAGCTGTTACAATTAATGTGATTTTTTTTTCCTTTTTGTTGTTGCAGCTTTTGAATTTTTTTGGAAACATAGCGATACATATTATATGAAGTGTAATCAATAGCAAAGTTGATTTGAGGTTAGAAAACATTGCAAATATTAGTTTTGTAAGGAAAAGAATGGTGATTGCATGGCCATAAATGCCATGAATTCCATTGCTACTGAATGAAACCAATACCATTATGTACTGTTTTATACACTAAGTGACCTTGAGTCTGCAAAATGAGACATCTCTCTTTCCTCATTTTTCAGATGAGTAAAAACTGGTCTCCTATACCTTCCAGAAAGACTTCCAAGAGTTTAACTTCCAGATTGAGGGGAAAAAGGTGTAAAATAAAAAATTTGGTCTACTTAAAGGAAAGAAAAAGCTGCCTCTGCATATAGACAGAAAACAAATGACTAGAATTATGGATTTTGAAGCTAACAGGGTCATTAGAAATGTTATCCTGGCTTTCTGTATACCACAGAATTTTTTTTTATTATTATTTATAATTATTTATTCTTTACTGAGTGTGGTTTTTGTTGTTGAAAAATTGTCTTTTTTTTCACTGGTTGTTTTAATGTTTGTTCATTTGCTCTCTTGAAAGTACCTGTCTTATTTTCTCTTTGAATTTACTTGTACCAGGTTTAGGTTACTTGAGAGCTGCAGTTATGTGAGTCTAAAGAGACTGCTTTATCCTCTTGATGGTAATTGCCTTTTGTAACACAGAATTTCCAAGGCAGAATTAAAACAATTTTAGTGCCATATTTTTTCCTGAGTTATGACAAAACTATTTTCTAGCAGAGACTTCCGATCTCTGACAAATTCTGTTGGAAATATTCCACTTTGATTCTTGTTTTTTTGTTAACAATTTCTTTCCGAGATCTGTAAGTTAACTGTTTTTTTCATTAGATGTGCAGAATTTTTAGTTGTGATATTAACTTGTCACATATAAAGTCTCCAGTACATTGTATCTACATAGTTGTCTTTATCAACCTGTTTTTCTCTCTCTTCAGAGAATTAGGGTTCTTCGTAAAAAATATGATCTTAATTGACATTAATCACACCCTTCACCTTTAATTCTTTACTAAACGAATCCTCTACCATCTTTTCTGTTTATTTTGTCTGTGACAAATTTCACTTGACCGACCAATAGGATCATCCTGTTGCCCCATGGTAAACCAAGCATGGCTCCAATCTTGGCATTTCCACTACCTAAAAAAAAAAAACAAAAAACAAAAAAAGCTGTGTGGATTTAGTAATTTTGCAAGTTTATTCCTATTAATGCAGTTTAGCACACTCCCTAATTGCTAATCACAGAAAGGCTTCAGAAGGTACTTCTTCAGGGAACAGTTTAAATTTCATTAGTATTTCCAAGGAAAAGTATCTAGAGTTGTTTATTCATTTTTCAACCACCAATTCATTAACAAATAATAAATTGACAAATCAATGAAAGCCTCTTACAGCAACACTGAAACTGCCTGTTGCTTAATATTCTTGGCAACATGGGCAGTATAATCCCAGTTGTTTGGAGCATGAAAATGTCTGATCTTTGCAAGCTCCCCCATTAGGAATCTGAGAGCCATAAGTGTGGAGCAGTGACATTTATAAATCTGTGTACCTGGCTATTGATTATTCTCGTATTTATGAGCTCATACAGGAACAGATGTTAGTTGACATTTTTTGTTTAATCATACAAATGTACTGAAATTGCCCTTGGAGATCTGGGTGAATATGGAGAAGCACGTTATTATCAAAAACTGAAAACATGGGGAAACAAGCCAAGAAGATTTTTACTCTCAGAGCAGTATAGAAGAATCTGGGGCAACTTCTGATCAATCTGAGCTCATCATGACAAGAACTTCTAGGAATTTTGTTCTATTGTGCAAAGCCAAGGGCATACCTCACTTGGGATTTAATTTCAGATCTAGTTCATTTTAGCTCGTGAAATAAAAGGTAAAAAATTATCTCTATTTTTCACATGCATATATTGCTATTTTTTCATGTACACACTGCAAAAGACAACAATTCTCCATCGAGAATGCAAGCTCCTGTATGGGCTTCAGCATGCTTCCCATAGCCTCCCATTAGCATGAGGACTCATAAAACCCACATACCTTCAGAATGGATTTGAGATTTTTAAAAAATCTTTATTCTAAATATTGCATTTTTATATGCCACTGATTACACCTGGCCTTTTGTAGTTGCTGAATGATTCATGGGCTGTTTGGAAGAACACACATATGCACGCATGTACACATGCACACAAATATTTATAACTCTACATGTCTTGTTAAGCAAGGTTGTTGACATCCTTTCATCAAGAAATTCAAATGTTTTGTCCTGACTTTTGGGTTTTACTGGTTGTTTAGGTACAATCAAGGTTTGAGTGGGATTTAAGATGGGGGATGTGATCACTCAGTTGCAAAACTGAGCTCTGTTGCCCTTTGGTGTTAGTCTCTGTGTGTGTATTAGCTAATTGTGACCTCTAGCCATAAAATTGCAGGAGTCTGTGGTGTTTAACTGGTGGTGTTGGAGGAAGACGGATATGGTTTCTGAGACCACGATCTGAAGAGTCACCTTTTTTACCTGACCATATTTGAAGATGGAGGAAATTTTAGGTCTCAAATAATACAGTTCAGTGTCTTGCAATGAGTTTCTGGGTGGCTGCTCATGCAAGTACTGTCATTAAAGTCTACAGCATCATTAGGCACCCTGATGCTTCAAAACCATTCCTATTTACCACCCAACTGCACAGTTTTGGAGCAACATGGCCTTCATGTCTGCTTGATGACTGCTTTGAGTCTTCAGGGAATGCTTTCAACATTGTTCCTCAACATAGGCAATAAACTTACATACATATTCTCAGCATCTTACAGTTCTTGATGTTTGCAGAGCCATTCGTTGGCACATGATTTGCAGCTGCATGAAGCTGTGAGACAGTGACAAGTCTGTGCAAAGAAACACAGGCTTTCACCATAGATCACTTGAGAGAACAAAATTAGCAGGAAGCAGCACACACATAGCCCACAAGTTACTGACCAAGTTCTAGATTCACTGGGCAAGTTCCATCTCTACATCAAGACAATCCTCAGACAAGTCCAGCTAAGCAGATCTACAAGACAGGAGAGATTTCAAAGAAAAACTCACAGGATTCCTGGATTTTTGAAGAGGTGGCAGGAGGAAAATTCTTCATCTTGCTGCTTGCATGTTTACCTCTTGCTGCTTGCATATTTACCTCTTGCTGCTTGTATGTTTACTTGTGACTTAATATTCATACCTTTTGCTAGTTTTTAAAAAAAATATTTAAAAAAATATTCACATGCTGTGCATAACGTCTCTTGACATGAATATTCAGACTGCTGTCTTTTTTGGGATACAACATTGTGTAAGCTAACACACAGTCTTCTGGCATGATGATACTAATATCTGTGTGTCTTACTAAAAAATAAAAGTAGAATAAAATTTAAAAACAATATTAATACTAAATATCAGTTGGTAAACTCTTAAGGGGCTTGTGGGTAAAGCTAAGAAACATTTCAATGCAGTATATCTCTTATATTGCCTTCTTACAACATAGAACTGATGGACTGAAAGGTAGTATTTTGGAGATCTGACCCTTCTACTCTGCTGGTAATGCTGAAGATTTCATTCTGTGCACCTCTGGATTTGGGCAAGTCATAGTTGTATTTCTTAAGGGAAACACACTTTTCCTAATTCCACATTGTAAGATTTATACTTTCCTTAAGTTGGAAGATAAAATCCATTTTTATTTCTGCCTTAAAGGAGAAAAGCAGTATATAAATCCCAATTCTTCTGTATCTGGTGCCTTACTCTGTTTTTCCTGTGGTTAATTCATAGGCATTTAATTCTCCAAGACCACAGGTTTTTTAGAGCCAAACATAGAGCAATTTTAACCAGATGTTTTACTTAAATGTTTAAAATCTTATTAAACTTGACAAGTGTGCCAGAACAAAGCCACAACTAACAGGAGCAAATCTAGTAAGATTTAAAATTATTTATACTCCTTATAAATGTGAAATGTGAAAATGTGAGTGAAAGGCAAAATTTTTTTATTATGCAGTACTTAGTAATACAGCCAATCAGCTTAGGGCATTTTTTCAGATCTGCTTGCAACATAGCAAGGAGTTTCTTATTAATAAGAAGTGAGACCCCAAACCTGTATCTGTTTTGATCTGTGGAGGATTTCCAGGACTCCTTCTTTTTCTGTGTTCTCCAGGAAGATAACATGCTTATAACAGTAATAATAATTTATTTTGCCAAGTACAAAGCTAATTTTCATTGCACAAGTGGAGATTCTTACGTTAAACACAGCCTGTTCCTGGGCAAGCAACCTCAGTAATGTTGGCATGTATTCAGCCTTCTGGAAACAATATTTTGAGCCCTGGTTGATGTTAAACTAAGTAAGATGGACACACAAAGCTTTGTCTCAATGTCCTTGTCTTAAATATACATGCGTTATCCAGATTTAAATGATATGAAATTTGGACTAGGAAAATGTCAATGCATTATGACTAAACAGCAGTAGTTCTATCTGAATTTGAAAAAGGAAAAGGAAGAAAAGAGGAGACTAGCTAAGAGTTTCACTTTAATTAGATGGAGAAAACCCATCTACCCACCTGTATTTCAGGAAATACTCACAGACTACTAGAAAGGAGAAAGCAAAATAAGGGAGTCTTCCTTACAGTCTGATACAAAGCTTTGAGAAATGTGGGCTGGGTCACAAGGATTGTTTGTGAAGTGTGAAGTCATTCTTCACCACTTGTATGAAAGTATCATTAGGAATAACATAACAAATTCAGGTCTTTGTTATGTTTCATAGAGTTTGATCCTCTCCTACTTGAGACAGAGATAGAAATGAGAAGCCAGTGATGTGTGTGTGCTCCCTCACTGCCCCAAAGATAAACGTCTATCACTCTATGCTCTCAGACTTCATTTGCTCTCACTTGGATCCCTGACTTCAAAGTTTTCACTCTAATTCTGCATGATATCTCATACATCAACAGAACAGATTGCTATCTGTTTTCCACTCAATTTGATGCTCTTGCCATCAGCCTACTGAAAAAGAAATTCATTAAGTAGTAATACTGATTTAATTAATCACACTGAAAATAACAAATACAAATCTCTGCTAGTGTGTCCTTCAGTCTGATGAAAAACACAACTGTTGTAGAAAAGAGGGCTACATTTCTGTAGCACTGACATTGAAAGCTGGTCTGACTCAGAGCTGTGCAGTTTTTAAATGCAAAATTTGCTGCAGGGTCATTGAAAAACATGTCATTAGATCCATAGTAGAATCTGAGAGTGGTGTGTGAGCGGGTGTTTTATCTCTCTCTTTTAATCTGTGTGGTTTGTATTTGTAAACATTAAGAGTAACCTTAATTGCTAGTAAGAGGCTGACATTAATTACAATAGCTATGCTGAAGACATTGGACTTTGGCTGATGTGCCAAAGGCAGGATCTAACTTTCAGAAGTTTTCCACTCAGCAAGGATCCTTTTACTTCTGTAAAACACTCTTGTGCATTTCACCCTACCATCTCCAGGAGGATCTATCCTTTCAGTAGGTGTCAGCACTTTCTAAGCCCTTGCTGGTTATTCTTTCAAAAGTTGCAAGAGAGAGGAAGAAAAATAAAGTAAGCAGATTTATAGGTTTATTTCCCTCCCAAATTACATGTCTTTACCCTATATCAGAGTGCTATCAGTTTTCTAACATATTTAGAAAGGTCAGAATTACGCATTAAAGATCCCATTTTGTATTTCACAGATTAATCACATAACATATTCTGTTTCTGTTCTAAGTAATCTAACAAAACATGGCAAATTTGGTGCTAGAAAAGTGGTAACTTCTTTAAAGATCTAAGTTGTTATTTCTTTGGGGCACAATGTACTCTTCATGTACCCTGTCTGTATTTACAGAGCATTTGAAGGCAGGGGGAGAATGTTCCTGAGCCAGGACAGGGAACAAAAGAAGCCTAAAGTGGACTTTGCCTGAAACCTATTCTAAAAAACATGTGCTTTGAGCATTCAGCAATGTTATGGCTATTAATTAGTACGTCTACTGCAGTGTACTAAAATGGCTTGGCTTGAAAACACCACAGTTTGTAGACACATCACCTGATAAAAAGAAGATTTTAATTCATTTAATGCACATTGTGCATGTGCCTGCTAAGATTAATATTTAGCTGACAGTTTTTCCGTTGTGACCAAAGAAGCTCATGGAAAGCTGTTTTTGCAGGTACCTGTTGAAGTATTCTTGCTTCATTTCTTAAAAAGTACTATCAGCTGTGATCAAATTCAGATAATTTTCTTGACATAGAAAGATCCAGAAGAGGCATTTGTAATATGATATGCCTTATGATATACCAATGAAGTATTTTTATGAAATCTTTTTAATTTTCTCACTCCATGACTTCATCTGCCTCTTATTTAGTTAGGATTAAAATGCTGTAAGTATGTCTAAGTGGTTATAATATAGGTCCCCAAAGTCTGCCAATCCTTCTGGGCTCATACAATATATATCCACACAACATATGCATATGTAGGGCAATTTATAGCTGTATAGTTAAATACTGTAGTTTTAAGAGTGCCATGGATAGCTTTTGCTGTGCATCCCTGAGAGACACAGTTATCCATTGTCCGTGGCCACAAGGCCGTGTTTTCACTCACAATTTTACTAGGATTCACCTGCATGCTCACAAACAAAGTTCTGCTTAAATTCTGAAGAAGTAAATGAATATAATTAAATTAAACTCTAAATGAAGTTTTTCCCATTCTCTTCTTGGCTTGTGTCTTATTATTTCTGTTCACAGCATAAAGAGCTTTTGAGTAAGGTGCTGTACTCTTAGCATGCTCGTGCTCGTTGGAAGCCAGGAAGAGAGGGCCAAGGTACAGCTGTTCCTACCTATGCAAAACATTACAGATTTCTTGTCAGAAAAGTCTTGCGATTTTTCTAACATCAGTGTCACGAAACCTTCAAATAGTATTGCATATAATTAATAGCAAACTTAGATACTAAGATGATCATTCGGCTTCCTGAAGTGTCATAAGTGTTATCCAAGGGAATATTTCAATAGACTGAAACCAAATGGTGGAACCTATTAACAAAATAAACTTAACTACTTTCCTTTCAACAGGAAAACTTAACTACTTGTCTAGGATCATGTTATGACGTATACCTAAAGGACAAAGAAGATTGTTTTTCCCTTAAGCATGCATCTCTCTTTTTTTTTTTTTTTTCCCCCTAATCTGCTGCTGGAACCTTTGCAGTGTACTTTTATTTAATTCATACACAATATTAATTTTTCAAATGTTTTTTCAAGCTTATTGTCAAAATGTTCTTTTACTTTTAAATTGCTTTCATCATTCAACTTCTTAGATTAAAACATTGCAAAGACTTCACAAAAATATTTTTTCTGGTTTTATGGAACTTTACTTAATAAATGAGGTTTTTCTTCCATAGGATATTTGTATCTCAGCCAGGTCTCACTTCTCTCATTTTTCTGCAAACTAAGGATGCTTGCAATAAAGAATAAAAATCCCTTTGCTTTTCCCACAAAGAAAAAGCCAAAGAATACTGAGACACAGCTCACCTCCTACATCCAAAAGACATATTACACGACTAGAGGACTAAAAATTTAGGATGAATACAACAGAGAGCAGTCATGATTTTAAATCAAGCAAGTAACCTGACATTAGTGTTCCTTACATACTACCAAAGTATCCATGCAGCCCTGGGCAGCCAGAAATGTGCTGTTAGGGATCCCTCACATCCCAGGAGGTCACTCTCCACTCAACATGCCAATTACCTCACAGATTCCTGCCAGCCATGAGCTGCTGTGCTGTAGGCCCACCCTAAAGGCTCTTATGGGATCACAGCGAAGTTAAACATTAGTTTAGAGCAGCCCTGGTTTTTTGCCATTTCCACTAAGGCAAATGTAGAGGTTTAGGATGAAGGAATGGGAGCTGCCTTGCTGTCACTTATTTAGCTGTACTCAGCACAGGCTGGACACTCTGGGTAAATGCTGAAGTACACAAGGCAATCTTATCAGCAAAAATCAAACAAACCTCTCTAAATCCTTTACATTACAGTTTGCTCTCTAGTAGTAGTTTCCAGTCTTGCTGTAAAGCTGTCTTAGGAGAGCAAAGGACTGATCAGTGGGGAAGAGGAAAGGAAATCACTTAGAAGGCAGAGATCAAATCTTAAGATTTTCTCCCTCAAACTGCCAAGTGCAGGGATAAGTAATCATTTGCTATCTATGCAACAAAATAAGAGAAAAAAAAAATGCTTCCGAAGTGGAACAGATTTGGTTTGTAAGCTATAATAGGCCTACATATTTCGCTGACCAAGATACTCCTGTTATGCTAATCAGCTGAAATAAACTTCAGAGTAAAGCTAAACCAGAATTTAGGCGCAATTATTCAATCACCTTTAAACACAACTGGCTTAACTGAGAAAAAAACCCAGCTACACCATATGTAGTCATCCTGGGAATGTAAGAATTGTAACAAAATGCTTCCATTGTTAGGAAATACTAAAAATTAAATTATCCCTCCTTACTGTGTTTGTTATAGATATCCTATACAGATCTCTCCATACGTACCACTGGATTGGTGTGTATCTATATTTATATATCTATATCATATATATCTCTGTATCAATATCTCTACCAATATCTCTGTCTATATATATCTATATAATCTAATCTATATCTACCTATATCATCTATATCTATACCTATCTCCCATATTTCTGCAGTATAGTGAAGTGTTATATATTTGTGTTAGAACTTACTCATTATTAGCATTGACATATTTTGACATACTGCATATATGGGATACGTACAAGTACTCAGCTTATAAACAATATGATCAGAAAATGGATAGTACTCTAGGTTTCTCTAGGAGCCATGTGACTTCTGTATGGCTGAAACACTTAACAGTGTGGATTTTCTTAGCCTCCATCCACCAGATGGTTAACTTAAGTGACTGGAAGCAAAAAGGATCAAAGTGCACTCTCTGAACATAGCAGCACAATGTAGAGACTAAAATAAATGTTGAAAGCTTTCCCTTTTCAAGTATCTTTTCTTTTTCTAATTGCCATTGTACTTTTGATGAAGGTAACAAGGAACTGTAATTACTGGAAATACTAATTTGAATTAATTTTAGGTATGAATGAAAGGCACAAAGACTTTTTCTTTCCTCTTTTGTAGGTCACAAAATGAATGGAAGACTATGGCATTTAAAGGAAGTTAAAATAGTGGTGCTAATTTTAACCTTGATAGGTGAAATAATGATCCCACTATAAGAAAACTACAGCATTGTTCCAATTCTAGTTTCCCTATGGGCCTGGATATCTCACCAAACTGTCTAGTGGAAGAGTGGCTGGAGAAGGATGTGTGATGGGAGTAAGGCAGGGAAGGGAGCCTGACTTACCACCACCCATAACATGGCATGAGCCATCAAAGAGTGTAATAGAGCTGAGACCAGGCCATGCTAACAGGGAACCACGTAACACCCCCATTGAGGATCCCTTAGGTCACATATGGATAGAGTTGAGCTTGTTTTAATAGCAACCTCGAAAAATTTTTTTGTCCTGGTAACTCTGTTTGTATAAAGACTTCTTTTACACTGTAACTTACACTTGCATAGGCTCCAGAAAAGATAAGTAAGGTGAGAATAACCAATTATTTTGAAGCATCCCACAGGGTTTATGGTGTTTCTGTATGCATTAACAGTCATAGGAGCATGAAATAGCAAGCACCTCAAGCATTTACAATAAGATATTCTTGCCACTGCATGAAAAAAATACACAAACTCATCTAGAGACTTTGTCATTTGAAAAAAGTCAGCTGATTTTCAAGAGAGCAATGACTCAGATATCTCCCTAATATTGCTAGATGACCTGTCAAGGTTTACTGAAATTCCAATTACCAGAAGTCATTCAAGCACTCTCTAGTAATAATTATATCCTCTGCTACCTAGTAGATGGTACTGAGCAGGAAATTGGATGGAAAATATAAATCTATATTACATTCTAATGATTTAAAATTTTGTGAACAATCCAGGAAAAAATGACTATTTCCAGATGATTGCCCCTGAACTCCATGAATAAAGATAAGTATTAAGTATCTTCATTGATGCACAAGAAATGAAAACATACCTTAAAAACAATCACCTATCCTATGTCTTAATAACCATGTGGTATTAAGGTATTTCTCATTACCATGGTTTGAGAAGGTATAGGGTTTTGCTTCCTCCTCAGTCATAATGGCCTCATTCCAACATTTTAATGTTTAAATGAATCTTTATCTTTCTGTCCAAGAGATCCAGCTAGTTAATGGTTGAACAGCAATTCTAGTAAATGTGTTGAACAAAGTAGATGATCATCATCATAATTTAAAATAATTCCATAAATGCTTTATCACCATTGTGTAATATTGTAGCTTTAGAGTGTGTTTTGGCGAAGCTTGCACTTCCATTGTTACCCTGGCCTCAAAACAAGAAGCTCATTAGGAAAATTGCTTAAATATTTTATCTGGCAGTTAACATATGCAATCTAAGAGTGGTCATCATTGACTCATTACGGTAACAGATATGATAGCATAAATCTGATGAGACAGGGAGATTTATGGGGTCAATATATGTGGATAAAAGATCATGGGATGAGTCCAAATTCATTAGTTGCTATGGGTCTGTGGAAAGAAGGAAGATCCTGAATGGCAAGTGTTGCAACCAGGCAGCAGCCAGCACCAACATCCATCTGGAGAGCTACAGAGATTTTCAGAATGGTAAATCCAACTTTTAGCAGTGATCTTATGGTTGTGTACTCATGGGGATAGTAGATACAAGATCATTAAACTCATCGGGTAATGTGACCAGCCTAAGACTGAGCGTCCTCGTACACCTTCTGCTGTACAGAACACCCTCACCTGCACTGACTAATGAGAACAGTCTCTGACCTGTTCCCTCATCCAGACTATGAAACAAAATGGAGAACTGGAGGCCAGATCTTGAACCCTTGAGCAGGCTCTGTTCAGTCTGCAGACTACTGCATCCTGTCTAACATAGGTTGTTTCAGCATACATTTAGGGAATTAACATCAACAACTCTGAGTGGCATTTATATTTCCACACTGTCACTTAAAGAGGTGATATGAAAGACATAAGACACAGCCAATATATAAAAATATCAGAATGTCTTTCAAAAATGAGAGATGTTTGTTCCGTGCTGTTCATGAACTCAGTGTCAAATAGCTCACACCAGAATTTTCCAAATATGCTATTTCCTTTATCAGGTTTTCTCAGTTTAAGGAAAAATCTAACTAGTGAGATACAAAATTTAAAATTGGGCACCCATTAATAACTTCTTGAGTACTAAAAGTGGGAGTACTTAATAAGCGTCCACGCTGTCTTACAGTGAGGCACTGCAAGGAAGGCAGCACATCACCTACTCGGGATCATTTGGGCCACCAACTCTCGTGATGGCAGTTCCCGAGGCTCAGCTGTTTCAAGGTGCTGGAACTGCTTCCGGCTTCTACCTTGGCAGTCAAAACAGACAAGTCAGGCCTCTCTCTGTTCTTCTGTTATTATTGCTCATGCTATCTAACCTTGTTAGATGTCGTCCCCTTTTCTATTTGTCTCTCTTCTCTAGGTGGAACGAAAGACTTTGACTTTCATTGTCACCAGGACCTGTGACATTTTTGCCCATCACAATCTCTTTAGACAGCTGTGTCATATTTAGGCAATAAACAAGATTTCTCAGTTTTCTTTTATATCAGCACATTTTCAGTGGAAGTCCTATTAGGTGGCAGTGGTGCTGGCAAGACTTATTATGAATTTTTGACAGAAAAGAGAAGAAGGGAAAGTTAGGACACAGGACCACATATCCATTCACAATAGCAGTTTGGGCAATCACAATCAGCTTTCCCCATACTATTGGAAAGGCAGGTTTTGTTTTTTCTTTTTTAAACCAGTTGGCATGCTGTGTTGGGACTCTGTGCAGACAGGGCTGCCTGCATAATTTTCCCTAAGAGAATACACCCCCAGACTTCTCAAGACTTTTGAATCAATAAATCTAGAGATTTTTCACAAGTCACTCTAGAATAAATGACTACTTAAACAGAAAAAACAAACCAACAAGGGTTAAATAGATGAAAATGCCAGAATTTGTTGCAGAGAAAATTCCCTTCCTTCAGAGGCACTTGTAGTTCAGAAAAACCTGTACACCCCTTGCGATCTCTCCTTTCCATCTTGGCTGGTGTTTGACAATGCAACTGCTCTGTGTCTTGCTGGGAACTCTTCCTGGCCTGTGACTCAATGTCTGAGCAGCAGCTCAGGGGACTTCTTGCTCTCTGCCTGCCCTACCCAGCAGCCAGAGAAAACACTGAGAGCAAATGTGATCTTTTCCCCACTACACAAGCAATCCTTTGGCTTTGTATCACTTTGTATTTGCCTAAGGCTCAAGAAAATGTATTAAAAAATAAAACAAATCTTACCCAGGTTTGTATCCAATCTGTAAATCATGTAATTGCATCTGAAAACAGGCAAGAATTAAATTCCATGGCAGGTTTTCTTTCTTGGTTAAACCTCTCTTAGCTACAAGGATAAGTGTTTCTTACTTAGCTAATATTGCTTACTTAGCTAGTAGTGACCTCCTTTTAAAGGCATGAAATTTATTTATGTCAGTGCCCAAGGACCAAAGTCTAGTTCTCCATTTGAATAAATAGTTTTAGCAAGTACAGTGGTAGATAAATAATTTTATATTGTAGTGCTTCTGGGCATCATTTTATCTTG
The DNA here is from genome assembly GCA_013397775.1 of Eulacestoma nigropectus. Classification (NCBI taxonomy): domain Eukaryota; kingdom Metazoa; phylum Chordata; class Aves; order Passeriformes; genus Eulacestoma; species Eulacestoma nigropectus. Next base: position 241,852 of record VZTE01005814.1, on the reverse strand, counting down.
CATTTTATGCTACAGCATGGACAACTTCTGGTACAGATTTTGTTGATTCTGAGTTTGAACAGTACACAGCTTTCTCCCCCAGGTCTCCTTTCCTTCTCATTTTACATTCTCTCTCATGCCCAAACTGCAGAACCACTATCTGTCCCTATAAACATCAGACTGGATGAAGCAAATTCCCTTGCTTGCCAGATTTAATTACTTTGTCAAAGGCAAATTCTGGATCTTTCTGAATGTTCTGCCTCAAATCCTGTAATAATGTGTTCCTTTAGTCAGAAATTCTTCTCAAATATTCTTTTAGTACTGTCTCAATATCAATACGAATACATCTGAAAAGTTTGTTTGGCTTTTTTTTTTTGTTCCAAGTAAAAAATAAATGCAACACTTGACTCATACAGTTTTGTCAAAGTTCCCTATTCACATAACAGCTCAATGGCCTATAAATTATGTCCATTTATAAGGGGAATGATGACTGGAATCAAAGTTATCAGATTGCTAGACTATAGGAAAATTGGTTCATGAAAATTTCCTTTTAATATCTTAGTCTGCTGTTGAGTAACAATTTCTGTCCTCCCTTAAGATGAATCAAGTTATAAAGAGCCTTTTTGCTGGACAAAAGCTATGGTCAATTTTAACTCCCTTAATTTATGATTGCCTCTTGGTTAAAGATTTCTGGGTACAAGGTCCAGAATTCATTAAAGAAGTTAAAAATGCTGACCTTGATCTACCCTTGCCTCTGGTGGTTCTCGTATCTGCTTCCCTGCCCAGGAGCAAGGATACTAATGTTGAAAATGTATTAAAATATGCTTCCACAAAGATTCTTGCTAATTGGCCAGATTTTTCCAAGATCAATAGCAAGCACACTGGGCTGAACTCTGAGTGCTTGACCTATGAGTGATAAAAAATTCCAACAACCAAATCCAACAGGTTATTAAGATATGGACCCAGGATCCCAGAATATTCTTCCTAAGTGCTAGTTTATCCTGCCCAAAACTTGAAGCCATGAGCTGCATGCCTCCTACTGTAACCTGTGGCACCATATTATAGCCTCTGGGATTACCTCATATTTTTTTCAAAGGTGATTTTATTTGGTTGTCTGGCTTGTTTTGATGTGTCCTTCAATTTGTGGAAGCCTCATACATAAAATGAATCAAGGCAAGCTAGAGAGGAAAGGCATGAATTTAGAATCTCTGCCTATGTTTTCTGTCCTTTGTTTCCCACGTTACACTTTCCCACTTCCTATCTGAAAAATATGGTTCTGTAAACAAAACGATAATAATTTTGTTTTGAGCTTCTTTTTTCCTTTGTGTTTGCACTGTAAATGGCAGCTCTGCTCTGGTCTTTCAGTCCTCCACTTCAGCCACCAGTAAGTGAAGAACAGTAACATTCTACCCAGAAAAGTCAAATTGGAAACTGTATCTTTGTTTGGAGGGAACATCCAGAATAGGATTGTTCTCAACTGACATAAAACATCTCAAGATATCTAGACCTATGCAATTGCTTTAAGCTCCCTCCCTCATCAACAGAAAAAAACACTCATGTCCTAGCAGTGAGTCATCCTATCTATTTTAGGCATCTCAGTGAGACTGGAGATGCTTATTTTTCTTACTTCAGAGAGATTTCTTAGTTCTGTTAGATAAAAGTCTATCAAGGCCATCAGGAGTTACATTTTCAATTGGCATGAATTAGGTTACATAAAGTAAGATAAAATTATATGAAATTCTATCAGGTTATTAAAGGTATTTCTTTGGATAACACTGGAATGAACGACCACTTGATCTGGTAAGAATAGGACACACAAAAACTTCCAGTGTTGAGATTGCCTTCTGATTTTTATCTCCATAATTGATGCACTTTTTAGTATGAAACCTGCAACATTTCCAACACTTTATCGTAATTGTGTCACAGGAAATGACAATTCCTATGACAAACAAATGATACTTTAAAAATACTTTTGCAAAATGAATATATGTTTTTCTTTGAACTAGAAGTGTTTTGTTGAATTGGAAAGCAGACACTGCACATACTTTCTGATTCATTTTTAAGGAGAACCTGTATTGTTCTTTAAGGAGCAGTATCTTTCTCACCTTCTGTTCTGAAATATGAGGACATAAAGAAGTGGGAATATAAGTGAAAATGCCTGGGGAAGAAAAAAAGGCTGTCTATTCAGCTGCTTCTGAGGGCTGCATGTTGGGAGAAGCACAAAACCCAGGGGGAAGTGGTTTAGTGCTGGGAAGAGCTGAGTCCACTCAGAGTCAGCTTGAGCTGCAGGAGCTCATGAACCTGCAAGCTTATGAGAGGAGAGGAACAAAAAAACCCACAACACAAAACAAAACATAAGCACACCATATCCCACCTGTCCGTACTGACCCAGAGAGAAATGTGCAGTTTCAGGCAGTCAGAGAAGTCATGGAACAGCACTGGGCTAACATTAAGGGGAAAGGAACAGAGAGCAGACAGAGATTTGTTTTGAAATCTTTGTTGTAAGTCTTTTCAGCAGGAAGACATAGTTCTCTCCATTTCAAAAGTGACATTTTTTTCTAGTATAAATACACTAGAAAATTCTTACTTCAAGAGACTGAAAACAATTGCTGGTTTCAAAGTGTTCAGTTAGAGGGAAAACTATAGTCCAATAAGTTAGGGACTCACCAAAAAGAGCAAAACATTCTTTAAAATCCTCAGCTAGAGTCACATTAACTTAATATTTTTGTAGTAACAAGATACTTGGTCCTTATAGGTCCTGATATAAAGATATTTTCAAGATATGGGTTGGATGGATCAGAGCATTTGTGTCTTCTCTGGGAAGAAACTCACTGAATGTTCCTGAATATTGTCCTGGTATGAATAAAACAAGCAATAGGCTCCTCTTAGTTTAAAAGGTCCTTCGTAGTATCCCAGTCAAATACTTAATGCACATTTTTCCAGTTCTGAAATCCTTACTAAGGGATGGTCATCTTTCTTGTTTTGTGTTAAAGACCTAGGTTTGAGGAAAAGACAGTGGAGTCTCCTTAAATTACGAATTACTTTGAGCTCAGATAACCCTAAAGCTGGTGTGCACACAGCAACTCAAGTTTGCATACATAAAAATGAACTCTCTTTGGTGTATTGAAGATAGCAGTAGCTTTTACTTCAGGTTATTTGCTTTCTGCTTTAGTATTAAGCCTATTCTGAGCTAGGCTTCAGTTTGCTTTAATTGCTCTCTTTCTTCTAATTTTATTTCAATTTTTAATATTGAAGAGATTCAGCAGAGTAAAGTAGAAACAAAGGAAAATGCTCTCCTTTTCTTGCAATGTTTTGCAAAGAAATAATAGTCAGAAAGTGGCTTCGACCATATTTCATGAGCGCTGTAAGACACCTTGGAAAAGGTTGCCTGTGCCAAAAAAACTGCAGGTGAAGTTTTCAGTTGAAAATTGCTGGAAAAAAATATCCTGACACTCCAGATTACCTATATAGAAAAAACCAAACAAATGAACAATGGCATTTTAGTTTAGTTTAGGAAGAAGAATTCATACTGAAGAATAAAGTTGCTGACTTTCCAACTGTATTTTCAGTGACCAATTATAAAATCACAGAAAAAAAGATGAAAAAATGGACTGAGAAGGTCACCTATTTTACCTTCGGGTTACATCAACTATACCTAACCAGTCTTGACAGATGTTTCTCTAATTTGTCCTTAAAATCCTCCAGTGATAGAAAGGCTACCGGCTTCCAAAGCAGTCTCATACACACCGATTTATTATGATAGATAACTAAACAGTTTAATCAGAGATTACATTTAATGCTCTAAAGGAAAACATGTATATAGTTTTGAAACTGCCTAAGTATCATCCAGGCTGGCTTGAGAGAATCACAAGATGTATAATCGCAGTTCACTCCAGGTCAAGGCCAGAACTCAAGGAAGTGCATCTGTTTGCTCAAAAGGACGATGGATCAATTGCTGACTGCAACTGCAACACAGAATTACAAATTACTGGCAAGGGTACAGCCTTAAATCCATGCAGCACCTGGTAAGTACACATGCACATGTAGCCTCATGAAATGCCAGGTACCCTAGTTCTTATTTACTGAGTGAGAGGAGACAAAGAGACTGAACACAGCCCAGTAATGTGGAACAGGTGATTAAAAACACTGAGCCCTGTTTACTTAATAATATTTTCATGCGTCTATACACACAGAACAGATAAGATAGTGCAATATGTTATAGTCTTGATTATAATCTTGTGCTAAAGATTTTGAGAAAAATACAGAGGGCTTCTTTTTCTTGGTGGTTTTTGTTTTTACTTTTATTTTATCAGGGTTTCCCAGCGTCAACCCACTGACAATCACATGGGACCCTCACACTGAGAGTCAGATGAAAAAAAAGATCTGGAACTTTTATAAAATTTTGAAAAACAACCAAAGGATTAGGTGATATCCAAATTTCTCTGAACTAGGTAAGAGGTTGGCTATTGTATAACTGCACTGTAAAATCAATACATTACTGATATTTTTCAGTTTCTCCAGCTTTCCTATATGAATAGAAAAATTTCTGACCTATGCATTGACTTGCATTGGAGATAAGAAGGTCTTTGAGTCGTGAAAGTGTACCCAGTCTCTTGTATCATATATTTTGCATCTGTTGTGAATGATAGCAAATTCACCACAAACCATGCCCATTAGAAAATGTTGGCTGAGGGAAAATGTTGGCTTAAGGACAAAGAGAACAGCAAGAGTTGGTCCTTCAGATATATTAGGAGTAAATATTGATGTGGACATCGGGTATTAACACAAAAGGGTCCATTTACACTGACTATACACTGTCTGCACAGGGACCATAATTTTGCAAAAGAAGAGTTAAAGGTTTTAGAGATGACCTGCAAGACAAGCTAGAAGATGTAGGAGTAATTTGGGAGGAAAAGAGATGATTAAACAAGGGTAAAAATGAAACTAAGGGACATAGGGGCATTTCCTGAGAATAGGACAATAGCTTAATTGTCAGTAGGACAATTAATCAAGGGAAGTTTAGGTTGCAAAGTACAAAAGAGCAGGGGGAGTTAGGCAGCACTGGAAAATGACTTCTTGGCAGACAGAGGCCGAGGAAACCTTGTCTCCAGATTTTTTTTAAGACCCTGTTAAAATAAACTTCTGTAAAGACTGCTTTATGAATAGCTGATCTTGACTTGGAGCAGGAGACTAGATCAAGACTCCTGCAGCTCAGTATTAAACAGAGTAGATTTTTAAGGATTCAAAACATTGGCTTGCTCTTGTACAAGTGATACAATGTAGAATTTGTCAGTAAGACAAATTTAAGAAATTTAAGAAGAAATTTAAGAAGAGAGTTTCCTCAATTGAGGAGCTAGTGGGCTCTTCTGTTACTGCTTGGTTGCAGATCCATTATCAGTTTATAAACTTGTTTGAAGGTTTGCCTCAAATGCAGAATCACAGTGAAAATGTACCAATGAAGTCCTAGCCAAGTAGCAGAGAACGAAATCAGAAACAAGGCACCGCAGACAAAGCAGAGACTTCTGAACAGTTGTGAGAGGAATGTCTCTGACTGTAGTCTGTTACAAAGGCTGTATAATTGTGTTAAATACACTCAGTGTAAAATCCTTCTGATCAATGTTATTTTCTGAAATGCATGAGATGAACTATTTCTTGGTCTGGACATAAATGAATAAACTATTTCTTGGCCTGGACACAACCTAGGATGAGCCACTACAACGTCCTCTGGAAATCCAAGTTAGTGGTACTGGCATGGTTCATTCAATTCAGTATGTCCACTTGAGTCCTTTTGCCTCTTCACGAGGACAAGGACAAGCTGAGCTCCACTGCAGGGAATTTCTTGTTTGCTTTTGTAAAATTTTCAGTGGGGAAGTTAACCGAGTAAACGTAGTAATCCATCTACAGCTCAAGTGCATTGCACAATCAGATAGGCTAGTAAGTCTCAGACCAGGTCGAGCAGGCCAGTGTTGAAATACCCACCACATGCTGAATACCCCAAGCACTTTGAAACACAACTGACTAATCCTCCATGACAATCTGCAGAATTGATTAGGGATAGAGGAATTATTTATTTTTGTAAACATCATAGTAATACAGGGTCTTATTTTCAGCCAAGAATTTTTTATTTGTAAGATTTGAGTGCTAAGTGACTTTGCTTGTATACTATATGCTTTCAATAGCGTACTGAAAACATTTCTGGAAATGGGGAGAGGGTCAGGCATGCAGATTCTCTCCTTGGAGGGTAGAATAGTGCCACTGTAGCTACCAGATAATATGGAAGGCATAAATGGACAATTATTCTCATAGTCCTCTGAAGTGACTGCACGATCAACAAACTTGCTGCTGTTACCACAGCTCTATCCCAAAGACTACATTGAGCAGTCTCCAAAAAAAAAAGGATTGTATGTCTTGTCATATCTTGTCTCTGTGGGGAATTTACTTCACAGCACAATGCTGCACCTGCCAGGGGACTGGTGTTTCCCGCACGGAAATTTCGGGAAGTTAAAATACACCCGTTTTAACTCCTGCTTCGTTTGGACAATCACAGAGCAGGAGGGAATGGTGCATCATGACCTTCTAAAATTGAAGGTAATCAGTAATCTGTATGCTTTTCTCAGTCTATGAACATATCTGTGTTACCATGTGTTTAAGCAGCATGAATCTTTCCTTACATCTGTGCATTTAATTTTAATTAATTAGAAAAAGTGCTAATCCTAGCTGGATTATGCATGGATTAAATACATAGAACAACCTCTAGTAAGAAGGTTGATGTTTTTCAATGCCATGGTTCAGCACCTAATAACTGAGCATTCCCTCTGGGTCGTGTGTGTCACAAGAAAGGGTCACATTTACAAGGTCAAAGCACACAGTAAGATTTAAGAATGATTAAGAATGATTTAATTTTAGAAATTGAAAAAAAAAAGCACCATATTTTGATTTTACCCGTAACAAGACCAATTATCAATTCAGAGACAAAACAAAAACCAACTAATTCCCAGAAATGTTACTAAAAGCTTAATGAATGTACTTGAAAAAATATAATAAACCAAGGAATAAGTGTCCAGCAAGCAAAAAAATAATGTTTCCCTAACTGCGTAACTATTTTAGGAGAATTTTGCTGCTTAATGATCTTAGCCTATTTCTATTTCTAGTTTTGCAAGTACTGCTTTTTGGGAGTCTCACAGCATTTGATACTTTACAGTGGTGTGTGCTGTCCCAGATGTGTCGTTCTACATGCTAAAATATATTTGCAGTGTTGCAGGTTTTGTTCTGCTGACTCTTAGTACAGTATCAAAGGTAGGTGCATGCAGGATTTCGATAAAAAATTGTTAACTACCCTATAGCCTTTTTATCATTAATTTTTTTTTTGTAAACATACAAACACTTTCAATACTTCATAGGCTGCAGGGATGAAAAATGTGAAGGCTCAATATTGGAGTTGTTTTTGTAGAATTCCAGGGAGTCACTTGTTCAAATAAATTTTACTATTTTGTTAATCTCACGGATGAAGCAGATGCTCAGGAAAAGACTATTTGGGTGGCAGATCTGAGGGCTGGATTATTTTGTGAAAGCTGCCACGTGTCTCTGGAGCTTTTTTATTAATGTCCATCACTGTAGGGGATGGGGAGGATACATGACTTAAATGTAAATTCTTAAAGGAAGATAGAAGTAATTACCAAGCCAGACCTAGTTCTCAATACTATTTTAGCTCATCTTTCTTGAGCCAGATCATCTGATATGTAAAAAAATGTGGGTTTAGCCTGAATGTCTTTAAGCTCTCACAGTAGAATTGTTCAAGTTTCTGAATGCTTTTGGATAAGAACCACTAGTTATTAAATTATTACTTTTTTGTTCTACTTTAAGCAAAAAATCCTAAGTGTGGCTAAATCGAAGTTAAAGGAATGTCTTCAGACAAGATGAAGATCAGCTGAGCTGTTCATGTCTTCACCTCAGACAGTTTGTATGACTTTTAAAAAAGTATCTAGCAATAACAAAACATAAAGACACAGAACAGGTTTTTGTTGTAAGTATTTAGACATCATTCTTCTACAAAGTCCCTGGTCATTAAAAAAATCTCGTCTCTGTAATAATGACAACAAATTGAAGAAATCTTTACTGGCTATATCAACCTTTGTAGTAACTTTCCCTTTCCCTCCTCTCCACTCCCCCCGACACATGCTTGGCTCTGATTCATCCTAATTCTCTTATATGATAAATTCCTAAAGCTTCTCAAAGCTGTTGGCAGGGAGAGATGTAATAAAAACAACAAGTGGGAGAGGTCATTAGTACTTCTAACAATGTCACCAGATGACTTCCACCAAAGCTATAAACATGCTCCCAAGGAGGGGTCCGCCGGGCCGCTTCACCCTGCCCACCGTTTAGCTCTAAAATGGGACACAGACTGAGAGTAAACAGGGGGAAACAAACACAAATCTAGTAAATAGACCAGACAGACAGGGAAAAAGCCATGGCCCCATTAGCCTGCCCCTGTGTTGATTTACGTAACAAGGTTTGTGGGCACACATTCGTCCCACCTTCATGTGAAATTCCTCCTGTACTGGTGAGCCCAAGAGTTGCCAGGTCCTGTTGTGTTTCCTTTGAGACTTGTGTGTACCTGGAGACAGCAGGTCCCAGGCACCGGCTCACAGCACCCAGCCTGCAGTGCTGGACTCTCCAGTTTCAGGCTGCCTCCCCAGCATTGCGGGGTGCCTGTGTACACTGAACAACAAAGCAAACACAGATTCTACTGCAACAAGTAGTTTGCCCAGTTCTGTGCTATTCAATGAAGGGATATGCACAAACACTAGTAATCATCTTGTCCAAATAGGTACAAGGGTAAACTACACTCAAAGAAGTGAAAAAAATTCACAGCCCCAAAAAACCCCCAAACCAAAAAACCCCAAATGCAACCAACCAAACAAAACCAAAAAACAAGACCAAAAGATAAATCTTCGGAAATAGAGAACCTGGAAAGACTTAGAAATAAAGAGACACACATGAAATGTGATAGAAATAAAATATTGTATAATTAAAGTATAAAAACGCATTTTTTCAATGCTTATAAGTTTTGTAATCTTTTAACTGCATTTAACACTAGGTAAACAGACATAGATAAAATATTATTTGTATCAGTAAAACCAACAAATCATTAAAAACAAATAAGATTTTTAGATTGTACTAGGACAGGAGCTTTTGGTTTATTATGTAGATTCCTAAATAGGAGTAGACATTTCAATAGGTAGGACAATCCTTAGAATGAATGCAGCCTTTCTATTTTCATGACCGCTTCTTACATGATTTTATCATAGTTTAGCTGACAGACAAAGACATGAAAAAAAGAAAAACTATTTCACACATTGAAGAAAATGTATCTTCTCTAATTTCTGTCAGAGTGATAGATTGCATTGTCCTATATATGTTGTGTGTAAAGAATACACACAACAAAAGTGCAGAGCCTGCACTCCTGAGCAGAAAAACACAATTAATGGCAAAGACTCCAAAAAAGATTGTGGAAGCACAGTTTCCCCATTTCCTGGTGTTTTTGCCCTTCTCTTAGAAGAGCAAGCTAACTATAAACAATACTGCACAATATCTATACCATAATTCTTCATTAATTCAGGTAAGGAAAGAACTTATCAGATAGTTTTCAGGCGTTTTACTTCTGATGCTGAAATTATGTTTTAACTTCACTTAGACCCTACTTCAGGTTCAATTTTATCTTGAACCTGGGTTATATCTCACCTGGGTGAGACAGAGATGCAATTTTTACTGCTATAATATATTCACTTAATAATTAAAATTCTGGTGAATAGTTTGAAATAAACTTAGTGTTATTTTCTTAACTTGGATTTTTTCTGAAAACTACTGATTCTATGGGGTTTTTTAGGGCTCTATATGAACTGTCACATGTTCAGAGATAGAACTGAAAAGTTAGGTGTCTTTTTCCTTTGGAAAAAATATCCAAATTACATTCTTACTTTTAATCTGATTTTAAAGAACTGTTACTTGGTCCTATAAATGTTGAAGCCACTGTTAAGAGTTTAATGTTATAAATCATTGTGAAAATGCGTGTATGTCTTGGGGGGTTCACTCTTTGTCAGTACTCTGGGAATCCAGGTAGGCAGTAGCCATTGCTCTCCCCAAGTCATTAATTTCATTGTAGGTTATTGGCTTGGTCAAGCATGGTGTCCCCTTTGTGACTCCTTGCTAATTACTCCTGAAAACTTTATTGTCCTACATGTGTCTGTCAGTCATTTCCAGGGTTAGCTGCCCCATCACCATCCCTAGGTACCAAGGTAAGTCTCGGGCACCTGAAGTTTCCAGGATCCTCCTTCTTGCCCTTTTTAAGGTGGGAGTAGCATTTGCTAGTCCTCCTTTCACTATTCCAATTAATCATGTTGTCATTAACTATAAACAGTTTCACGACATGACATGTTACTGTATAAGAAAATACGGATGATGGCCTTTTTAAATATTCCCAGGACAAGTGTCTCAATTAGAATTATATGGATGCTGTCCTGCTTAAGGTAGACAATTCTCACTCAATTCAAAATTATATTGAAAAAAAAAGTTATATTCTTAAGATTGCATCTGGGGAAAAAAATACATTAGGTGTAGCTCTTCAACTTCTTGTGTGGACATTACTTCCTCAGTCAACTTTAAAACTGTGTTAGAACCTGCAGTGATCCTTTTAATTTCATGTGGACTGAAAACAGAAACCAACTGTCAGAAAGTTAAGGCTATGTTAGATGGCCTTGATTACATCAGTTCTACTGGTAGTAAATCAGTAAAAATTCTGGAAAAAGAAACAGGGAGAATTCAAGGAAATTCAAAAGGAACTTCATCAAAAAATAAAGAAAAAACATTGCTTTGTTAGCTATTTTTGTTTTCTAGTAATTATTTGCCATCTAACTTTGTTATGCTTTTTTTTCTCTGATATGATAATGGAAGATTATATAAGCAAGATGAAGAAACAGAGACTTCAAGAAAAACTTGCAAAGTCTTATACATACATATTAAGTAGTGCAAGTGCCAATTTTCTGTGGGTTAGTAATGAACGGAAATTTCTACAGAATTCAAATTTTTGTAGAATAGATGTTTTTATAAAACATCAGGAAGAACTGAATAAAATGAGTCATAAATACTATCAGCAGGAACATTTTTTATATACCACAATATGTTCTTTACTGAACAAATTGCTCTATCACAATGGTGGAAAAAACTTGAAGAAAAATAGCTTCAGATATGTGAGAGATAAAAGCTGATACATGTTTATGCAGGAATGATAAGACAAAAATCAAGGTTGCAGAAAATAGATGGGAATTAGAACATGTTTTTTAAGAATCAATACCATAAACCATCATATAAGTGCTAATTTTTCCTCAAAACTTAGAAAATGCTCCTGGAAGATAAATAGCTACTGCTCACATGCATAAGAGAGCAAGAAACACAGAACCTGTCAGATCACTATTTCATTTTCAAAAGAACTTGTTCCTAAAGAATTTAGAGCCTCATTACCGACACACCACCCTGGGTTATGGTCCCCAAAAACTTTGGGGAGTGGAGACTGATGAACTGAGCACTGCAAACTCCTGAGATAGCCATACACTTGCTAGTCACACAGTGAAAAGAAACAAGCAGACCAGTCAAGGACAGAAATGAAAGGTATCTTCTTTCTTCTCCCCTGCAGTTTGCGTTATTTTGACGCCTAGTTAAATGAGGGCTATTGAAAGAAATGCTTTCACCCAGAGGCACTCAGCAAAATGGCAACTGAAGAGAAACTTTCTATTTTTCTATACCTGAATTTGAAATAAATACATCTTAAAGAGGATGTTGGGTTTTATAGTTTCAGGGGTCTCAAATGTAAATAATGTGATAACACACAGCAATCAAACTTTAACACTGCGTATTTAGAGGTATTAAAACATTCTATGGAAAACCTGTTCATGCAGAACACACAGCACCTGATCAAAAAAAAAAAAAAAAAAAAAAAAAAAAAAAAAGGGAGTGATGTAGAAGTCCAGCAAATCATAAAAGATCAGGAAATTACCAAGGATTAGTCATAAAAAGATGAAAAATAAAAGAAAAAAACCCAATAAGACAGCAAAACAAACAAACACTGAGGATATATCTTATTCATCATTGAAGTCTGTAAATTGTCATGAATAAAAAGTGACAAGCATTGGCTGGCTCAGGTATGAGATAATAAAACACAGAGTGCAGGCCTTGATCAACATCTTTGAATGCCTGATGAAGTAATTAATATGCTTAATTGAAGCTTCTGAATCAGAAAAAATGTCTGGTTTTTTGACAACTGTCACCTTGAATCTAGTATGTCCAGCATCATTATAATAAAATGTATTCTTGACAGAGAAAATGGGACATGCCAAATGGATACCTAAAAAACAATCTCAGTATTGAAGAGTCTGGCATCCACTAAGAGATGCCGCAGCACACATAGATGGCAATGGTTGATCAGAGATCATACAAAAAAAAAGCACAAGGATAAGATGTAATCAACAGGAAATGATTTAAGCAGAAGAAAAAAGAATGTGTTAAAATTAATCTTGACTTCTGAGCTGTGACTGAAGAAGGCGCAGTTAGGTGCCCTATGGGATTACAGGAGGTGTGCAGGTCCTGCACAGAATTGGATGGTATTTCCAGCAGCCTTGCTATTGAACCATGAGCCCATCAGCTATTAAACAGGTACCTAGTAGACTCTTCTCCTTCACCTACATTATCAAGGAAGGAATTCCTGGTCATGGGAAAATCCATCTCTAATATGAACTGTGACTAAACAGCTTGGCTGTGTGTCTAACTCAGTCTAAAGCCCTGGAAGGTGTGCAGTGTGGTTGCACACTTGAGACATGTGAAGATTTTATGCTTCCTTTGCACTGAAATTTTAATCCAGGCTGTGCTTAATTCCACCTATTTGGAAAATGTCTCGTCCAGCAGGCTGTGAGAAAAACATACCGGAGCACTTTTCCCTGGAAGCATTAAGAAAAATCTCCCTATGTAATATGCTGGTGACAGAGGTGCTCGGGACATCTGTGTCACATCACTGCCCAGTTAAAGTGGGTATTTGAGGTTCAGTACTTTAAATCCCAGATGATTATTTATTCATTTATCTGGCAAGAATCTCTAGCTCCCAGCCAGAAATGAAGGCCTAGCTTTGTTTAGGCACCAGATGAGGTTCTCAGCTCTGAATTCCCAATGGAGGAAAATGCTTCTCTCTGACCTAGAAAGAGGTATATGGCTCAGCATCACTTCCTCCAAGGACAGCTTTGGCTCTCTTGGCTCTCATTTCTCCTTGAAATTTTGTTTCTAAGTCAGGCCTTCCTCTACTTAGTCACAAGCCTTTTTGTGGGCACATGTGTTGTACCAGGGAGCCCCTTCAAGGTGAATACTGTGAAGGACAGCCTAAAAATTTGATAGTGTGCAGTGTGTCCTAGAGTGCTTGCTTCTTTCTCAGCTAACAAGCAGCATTTTTCAAGAGACACTGCCAAAATATGCCATTTAAAGTGATTTACATTGCTAATTAAATGAATAACAATGAATATCACATTCTCTCAGCCTATCCAAGGCATAGTTTCCAAGTGTGTATAAGGATAACACATATCAAAAAAAAGTGCTTGAAATATTTCTAATGGGAACACAGAGTCTGAATGTGACTGCCTCAACTCCTGTAAATAACCTTTCATTGTCCAGACTTTTATTTCTTTGGGATTTTAAATTTAACTTCTAGACTTCTTGGGGAAGGTCATTCCTAACCAACCAGAATCTCTTAAGTAGGCAACTACTTGGAGATTGAAAATGCCTACAAAGTTGTAGCTGTGTAACAATCACATGTGATAGAAATCAAACATTTGTTTCAAACCCTGTAATTCTAACTGACATACAGAATGTTAATGACTGACTAAGGAACAAAGGCAATGGAAGCTTCACCAAATCCTCATGCAAAATTAATAGGCAACTTTGAATGAGCATTTGAAATTAATACGGAAAATTTTTACTTGTACCTGTGGTTTTGCATCTGTATGTGACAAAGCTTTTCAATCTGTTTTCCTTGTTCAGGGAAGTGTAAGTGAAATAGGTGTGGGGAAAGGCAAAAAAACCCTGCCTTGATACTGGGAATCAGCTTTTATTCTCACTCTGACACTCAGAACTTTAAGCGTTATTACTGCCCCAAAAAGAAACCTTGAAAAATAATTTCCAATTTCTCAGAACTTATTTTTTTCCCCATGCTCTTCTTTGTCTGGCTGAAACTATATTATATTAGGGGCAAGGCTCACACAATCTGCATATGTGCCTACATAGAGATGACTATATATTGCCACACATGCACAAAGGCTTCAAAATTTATTTACAGTTGGATGGCACTGAAATTAGATGTCAGTAGCCCAAGCATTCTCATCATCAGAATGACAGCTAAAGTAAGGGAATTGCTGGTACTGTTTAATTGTTTACCACAAGAGGCCTTTAATAAAAAGAAATGAAGATCCGGTGCTCTTGGCAGTGTATAAAGGTATTACAACATTCTCCGAGATTTACATTTACCAATATTTTGTTAATTGTTGTTCTACTTCTGACTTAGCTGGTTGCATCAAATTTCACGGTTGAATTCCTAATATAATTTCTGAGCTTTATTAGTAGTGATCTGGTTATTAAGAGACATATGGTGAATTAAAAAACCCAATAGCTTGTTAAAAAGGGACTGGATGTGCAGTCTGTTGAAGTCAGCGGAAATTTCCCTTTGCCTATGGACCAAGTTCAAGGTAAGCAGCCTCTCAGCCACCAGGAATGCTGGTAATTCACTCCCTTCTCACCGTCTCCCTCCAGCAGTGTCCTGAAAGCAGTCGCCTGTCTGTTGTCTGCTATAGTTTTGCAATCTCACTATTAAAGAAGGCCATTCTATTTTGTTGGTTTATTTATGATTTCAACAATTTTAAAGCAGACACATTTTATTTTACAATATTCATTAACAATTCATTTTTGCCCAGAAAACTTCTAACTGGATTCCAAAGGTCTACCTATTGCCAACACTTAGAATAATTTCTTGACCTATAATTAACTTTCCTCCATTAAATCAATATTTATATTCCTTTTCTCATAAAGCACATTGATGTCAAAAGCCAGTCATTGTTACTGTAGTGAAAAAGAACCTTTGTTGCAAAAACTGGGAACATGTGTAATATATTGTACCACAAGTATGTGTCAGTCACAGAAGTCTTACTTGAGATCCCAGTGTAGACATATATCCTTTATTGTTCTAACTTAAATACATAAATTCACCAGAGTAGAATAAGATCCCACAACCCTCTTTACAGTAAGAATCAGATTGTAAGAGCAGTCCTGGCTAGAATTTCAAAGAAATTTAGTTCACCACCCAAAAAAGACCTTCTGTCTTTTCTTTTTTATTTTTTTAAAAACTTTTTTAAAAATTCATTTTTTTTCAATAATTCAGAGTTCAACATGCTGAGCTTTTCAGGAAATGCTGCTAAGTATGCAGCAGGTGTACAGCTCCCAAGCTACTTATTAATAGGACATTCATAAACAAAGATTAAATTTGAATCAATATTAATTTCATTACAGCAGCACCATATATGCATTTAGATATGAATTACAGAAACAGACACACTGAAATGCCTGCCCCCAATTCCTTTTAAACCCTTTCCTGGGACTTTCAAAGCTACTGAGGCATGTTGATGGCAAAGACCTGGTTGAACTTGGCAGAGAGTACTGTCAGGCGAAACTGCATGCAACTAAAATATTAAAAAGTGCTTCTTTGGTTAAAATGATACAGAATGCCCACATGAACATACAGAAATGGAGCAGATAATAGAAACAAGTAGGGCACTCAAGGCTGTGTGCCTGTGCTGTGCAAGCACCAGCATGGAAAATAGGCACACAAACGTGGTGGCATGAGTGGACACCAGATGTGAAATGGCTCTGCCTCTGTGATGCCTTTCAGTACACTCCTGCTCTATGGGGACACATAGTGCCCCATTTTTCACAGAGGACACTCCTTTGACTTCACCAAAGGGTGAGATTAAATTAGCAGGGAGTTGCTGACACCGCAAGTTTGGACCCTGACCCCACGGCAGTGGCTTGTAGCCATGTCCGTGCTGCAGCAGTGTTGATGGTCCTACACCATGAGCTTGTACTGCTGTGTATGACAGAGCCCAAGCACAGACTTGGCCCGTAAACAAGCTAATCTGCATCTATGGAGGCAACACACAGTTTACTGATGCCTTTATTTCAGATTTCCATCCACTGAACTTGTGTGTTCTGCTGTTCTGGGAAAGGTGTTCTGCTTTTCAAAACTGCCCTCAGGGACAGCTTCCACCTGAGAGCTGAATGCTGCTAGCAAAATGAAGAATATGGCACTGCCTGAGGCAAGATAACAGACTTAAGAGAAACAGTGTGGTCTTGACACAGAACATTTCCTAAAATGTAGGTATTTCTGAGGGAAAAATCATGTATCAACCACTTTAAACCTAAAAATGCCTGAAATTAATGTAAATTAATTTCAGAAGCCCTCTGCCAAACATAGTCACTCAGTGTCTCCAAATGTTAGTGAGGCGAGCATATAATGACCTCTGGAAGCAATACTGGTGTAACATCGGGGAGGCTGAGATGGAATGACATAGCTGGCTTTGAATGCAGTCTGCAGTGTGCCCACAGTCCACAGCCAGACAGCCCAAAACTCCCCCACCAGCACACAGAGCAGGGAGGAGGCCAATAATGCAGAAGAACAGAAGCTTTCAACGCAAGGACCTGCAGGAGGAACGGACTTCGCCCACTGCATGAGGTGCCCTTGCAGAACCACTCCACTGCTCTGCAGACTGAAGACCCATCACATCAGGAGAGATACTGGGGCTGAGTAAGGCAGCCTGGTCTGCTTGCTGTATAATCACCAGTAAAGCAGCCTGATCTACCCATGTGACACCCAGCACAGCTTGGAAAAGGTGACAGGTGATAGTACTGGGGGACTCTCTTCTGGGAGGAGCAGAGGCACACATGTGCTGACCTTGATGTACTCTGTAGAGAGATGTGCTGTTTATTGGGGGATCATGTCAGGGATGACACCAAGAGACTAAGCCTTGTATAGACCACTTTTTACTCAGTGCTGTTGTTTCACATGGGTGGCAGTGATACAGCCAGGAGCAGTCTGAAGAGAATCGAGAAGGATTACAGAGCTCTGGGAGTGAGCTCGTCAGTCCTTCTGGTCAAAGGGAAGGGGTTTGAAGGAGCCGTCTTCCTCATACGAGAGATGTGGCAGTCCTCTAACCATCTTCCTAGCTGTTTACTGGATCCTCTCCAGTAGTTCCCTGCCTTTCTTGAACTGGGGCTGGACACACTACTCCAGACATGACCTCACCAGGGTAAAGTAGAGGGGGCAGGATCACTTCCCTTTACTGGCTGGTCACATTCTTTGTAATGCACTGGCCTTTTTGGTCACAAGGGCACACCAGGACCCACAGGTTCTTTTCTGCAGAGCTACAGGTCAGGCCCCAGCCTGCACCAGTGCATGGGGTTGTCCTTCCCCACGTGCAGGAACCCTGCGTTTGCCTTTGTTGAACTTCATTAGGTTCCTCTCCACTCAACTCTCCAGCCTGTCCCAGTCTCACACAGCCTTCAGGTGTGTCAACCACTCCTCCCAGTCCTGTGTCATCAGCAAACTTGTCCCTTTATCCAGGTCACTGATCAATAAACTGAACTAGACTGGACACAGCACTGACCCCTGGGGAGCACCGCTGACTACAGGCCTCCAGCTGCACTCTGCACTGCTGATCACAGCCCTCCGAGCTCTGACAGTCAGCTCTCCACCCAGTTAGGTGTCACAATATAAAAAAAACACGTTGAGCTATTAGAGACCATCCAAATGAGGGCCACGAGGATGGCAAAAGTTCTGCAGGGGAAGCTGTGTGAGGAGCGGCTGAGGTCACTTGGTCTGTTCAGCCTGGAGAAGAGAAGACTGAGGCGAGACCTCATTGCAGTCTTCAGCTTCCCCATGGGGAAAAGTGGAGGGGCAGGCACTGATCTCTTCTTTCTGGTGACCAGCGACTGGACCTGGCTCCCTGAGGTGCTGGTCTGTCTTTCAAGAGTAGGGCACTTTGCAGGTTCTCAGCTTGTCAATGTAATCCTATAACTTATTTACTACACAGTGCTTTTAAAATCCATCAAGAAAAATCTATTATGCTTTAGAGAAAGGCCTCATAAGGGTTTGAATGCTGCAGCAGCCTATGCTGCAGTATTAAGGCAGTTACTTGCAATGTGACCAGCTGTTTTTCAAATGGCCACAGCCTACTCTGTCTCTGCAGGAACAGCATCTCTCATGTCTGCCTCCACCTTGTCATCTGCTCAAACTGAAGGCAGCTCTCACAGCACTCTCCTTCAGCTCCTCAGAAATGGATGAGCAGAAAAGCATTTGTAAGTCTCAAGAGATCGCAGGGAGAATGTAAACACACAGAGAAGTAATCCAGAGGTAAAAAGGTTTCACAGCATGTAACTCAAAAGGGATGCTCTGAGTCAGAAAATGGCTGCTACCTGGAAATTTTGAAATTAAAAGTTGAGGAAAAATTTCAATTTACTGTAAGTTAGGTACAGGCAGAGATGTATTTTCTTTTATAGTTGAAATACCAGAGCAGCATCTGAAAGGGAAGCCAGATCTAGTATGTCTGCTCCTGATGAAGTACTCATTAAAGTATTAGCCCAGGTGTGCATAAAAGGATGCCATCTCAACCCCACAGTTGGGAGAGGAAGCCTGAAGTACCCTTTCCACACCAAAACTGCAGACTCACAGAGTACCTGAGAGTGGATGGCATCTCTGGAGAGGAACTTTTCCATCCCCTCTGCTCAGAGCAGGGTCAGCTATGGCAGATTGCTCAAAGCCATGTCCAGTTATGTTTTCAATATCCCAAAGGCTGCAAAGTCAACACTCCTCTCTGGGCAATCTGATCCAGTGTTTGATCACCATCACAGAAATAAAAATGTCCTTCATAATTCCAAGTGGAAATGCAATTTGTGCTTCTTTCTTCTTGTTCTGTCTCTGGGTACCACTGAGAAGGGTATGACTTCATCTTCTTTATTTCCTCCCATCATTAGAGAGTTATAGATTGTTAAGATTTCCCCTGAGCTTTCCCTTCTCCAGGATAAACCCTCTCAGCTCTCTCAGCCTCTCCTGGTATCCCTGAATGCTTTAAGACAAGCCTCAGTCATCTTAGTGACCCATTGTTAGACTCTATCTAGTACGTCCACACTTCTATTGTACCAGGAAGTAACTCCAGCTGAGTCTTACCAGTGTTGGGTAGAGGGGTTGGATATCTTGCACAACCTGCTGCCAGAAGTCCTAATGCAGCCCAGGATGTTTTTAGCCTTCTTTGACACAAAGGCCTATTCCTGGCTAATGACCATCTCATCATTTACCAGGAGCCCCAGATTCTTCTCTGCAAAGCTGCTTTCTAAGTCAGCATTTACTGATGCCAGAGATTATTCCTCCCAAGGTGTAGGATTTTGCATTTGCTCTTGCTTGACTGAATGGGTTTTCTGTTGACCCATATATTTTGAATAACAGCAGAAACAACTGGTGGCAGAAACAACTGGTGTATCAGGTACTCTTTCTAACTTTGTATCATCTGAAAACTTGCTGAAAACTCTGGCTCATCACTCCGGTCATTAATGAAGATGTTAAATGGGATTTGTCCCTGTATTGGAGGGAGGAGGTGGCTCATGTTCAAGGATGGGCAAAGTATGGAATGAATAAGGGAAAGTGGCAAAAATCTAGGCTTTGATCAGGCCTTCTACTATATAATTCCTCTTTATACACACTCATTAATGCAGCTGGTTTGTGACAACCATCAGTCTTTCAATGTAAGTTTTGATTTCTGTAGTCTGATGTTCTGTGACTGTGACTTACTCTTGCAAACCATTGTACTTTTAAATTGTATCCTAAACATGCACTGATAGTCTAGAACTATTTAACTTCTAAGACCAAAGAACAAGAGTACTCATCCCAGTATGCCCAAATGTAATAAACTCTGTGACAAAAGACAGAGAAGGCAAAAGAGGCCACCCAATCCTTTCCCCACACAGTCCTTTGGAGGGCCAACCAACAAGCAATTTGCTATGGTATCAACACATCAACAGGTTGAAAAAGCTGGTGCTGAGGACAAAAAGTTGCAAACTCAAAGGCTGCAAAGCTAACTGAGCCCTTCTGCAACCAGAACCAACCTGGAGAATGATCAGGGAAATTGCTTGAAAACCACAACTGCTCGGAAACAAAATACAAATGTAGGCACAGCCTAAAACACAGACAGCAGAGACAGAATTTGTTCTATCTCCGAGAAGATGAAGTAACAAAATTAGTCTGAAAAATGTGAGGGAACAAATCTCTTTTTCCTTAACACCTTTACCCCATTTGTCTCTAGGAATATGGAAATAGTTTCTGAGGGGAAGCAGGACAACAGTCTAGAGAAACTGACAAGTGGCAGCTACATACATATAAATATATAAAAAAATATATGTGCACATATATGTGTGTGTAAGTCCAAACGCATAATTTTAGTCTTTCCTCAAAGCTCATAAAACGCAGGTCATGTAAGCTCTTCTTCTTTCTGTACTGTAAAGAAACACATCTGGCTTTTTTATACTCAGTTTAGAATTCTCTGAATTAGTGAAGAGGTAGCCTTGTCAGTTCAGTAAACACCTGATGGGACCCATATATTACAACAAAGAACAGCATTCAGAGGCGTGGCCTACCTTGCATGAAAAGCTGAGAACACAGCCATCAACAACTATTTAATATTGCCTTGTAAGTCCTTGATTTTTTTCTTAAAAGAATCAAGGAAAGAATGTGAAAATAGTAAGTCATGCTTGCAAACTCTAATTGTTTCATAATGCATACAAATATGTGTATAACAGCTCTGAAAACTAGGTTTCTATTAAAATCCTCAGTGGTAATAAAGATCAAATTCACCTCATTGAAAAGCAAATACAAATCAAATTAATGTACTGAATATCTTTAAAAGCCATTTTTACTTTTCACGAATGTTTCCTTAGACTGTTGAAATTATTTCACTTTAAAATGGGATACCTCCTTATGAGCTGCAATTTGTTATAGTAAGCAATTAAGGAGTTTTGTGGCATCCATCAATAATGTTGAATTTTCTCTCGCTGTAACAATTTAATAAAATTAGTGCAAAAGTAGCAATTGGTTGAATATTGAGCCCAAGAGAGTATAAAAATTTGACCTACCTTTTGTACCCCATGACCAGAATGTAATTAGTCAGATAGTATTAGCACTCTGGAGTACTGCAAAATAGCCCACTGCAATAATTCTTAGGATGTACCATGTTAGAGATAGGCTGCTGCCCCCAGTGAAGAAATGAGATGGCAAAGTGAAAAACAAAATGCTTTTTGTCCCTCCACCCATGCTTGCATTGATTGCAGTGCCACCAGGGAATGAGTGGGTGTCAGTCTGTCAGGCTTTCCTTTTAGTGCATTCAAAGAAGATTGACAGTGACAAACTTAAGCTTTCAAAAATCATGCATTAGAGCTAAATAATAGTGAAACTCTGCTCCTTTTCTTGTTTACCTTACATCCTGAAGATATTTTCAGCTTGGCTAGATTTACTTTATTTTTCTTTTTGTGAAGCTGACATGCTGATATGTTCATTATTCTAGTTTTAGGGCTGCTATGAAAACTATGAAATAGCAGAAGAGTCACAGTAAATTAGTGAGGATTGGTATCACTGTACCATAATGACTATAACAAACACCACTGCGCATTGCTGTTTGCATGAAAATTTTATAAGAACTTCCATTAACTATGTGCTTCACATTCTCTTAGATTGTTTGAATCAAAAAGGGATCCATTTAGTTATAAAATCAAGGTAAATTCAGTTGGCACTAATTCTGTAGGAAGATTCAAGATAGGAAAAGGTTTTGGCTCAGGATAAAAGTTTATTGGTTATTGGAGGGTTTTTAAAGTAATTACTTAAGCACTCTCTGAGCAACTATTTACTCTCTTGTTGGACTACTCCTTTTTACCTTACTCTTTACCAAAAAGTCTGGCAGCGTGTGACCTAAAATAGGAACTGTAAAACCAAGACATGGAAGTGAAGCAACATATGCCTGCATGCTGCTGATTTTTTTGACATACTGGTTTAAACCTATGAGGGAGTTTTTTGTCTGCACTCTCAGTAGGTAGCCTAACACCATGGCAAAGGCACACAGCTGACAAATGACACAACAGAGCATTGGTGTGAAGTGACACAAGCAGCTGAAAGGCAAGGAGACTTTTCTCTATGCCTTGCTCATGTGCTTTCCTTTCATGTTGCAAGATCTTAATTTAAAGGCTGATAAATTACTTGGTTAACAAGGAATCTCTGGCTCTTGATCTTCAAGCAGCAAAGCTAATGTCAAAGAAAAGAAAATACTATCTCCTAGTTCTCTACTTCTTTTGCCTTTTGAGCTGATTTTTACTGGAGTCCGCTGTCTAAATTTTGAGTGTGCCTGAGGAGACTTGTTTTACTTGTTTCAAGTAGGCCCGCATATTCTGCAAGAACATTAAAAGATACTCCTTCCACTGAGCATTACACCATTGTGTTGGTGTTGCCTTTTTCTTGGTCTTAAAATTAAAAATCTGGACATGGTTAAAGGGAAAAGGAGTATTTACTTCGGTATTTATTTAAGGATCCTTAGGTGCACCACATCCAGGTGGAACGTGCCGAAATGCACACTCCCCCAAAATGCACACCCATGATAGATCGCGTATACAATAGGCCTTGTAAATTAGCATATCCATCAAAGATTCCCCAGTGTGAGGCTTGACTGAATACCCCGAGGAACCTTCTCTCTGGATGGGCCTATCTTAGTTTACAGGATGTGTTCTAGAGAGGACCTTGGTGTCTAGGGCTTTCTGACCGCTAACTGAGAGGCTTCCAGGATGTTTGGTCTCCTGGTTTAATGGAATGCTAGGTCTAGCTAAATTATCAAACTTAAAGAATTACAGGTATGTGGGCTAAAAGCACTAAGGATACATAAAGCTATATAAAAGGGTATATAAAAGGAGTATAAAAGAAAAGGCAAAAAATCATCATGGCATCATTGGGAGGAAAGGGTTAAAACCAGAAGATTTGGTGAGGAGTGACTAACTTCACTCAAAGTCACCTTGCAGCTGGGAATACCAGGAATATAAGTGTGGGAAAACTCCACTTACTATGCCTAGCATTCATCCTCTGCCTGTTCTGAGGAGAAGAATTCCTGTGTGGAGACATTCTCACACACATGCTTGAGCCTCTTGCTGGGGGAGAGAGAATACGAAAGCACAGCCTTGCAATAAAGTGCCCGTGGCAAAGCCCTTTCTTACATGGGGGCAGGCAGTGGGGCCCCCTCATTGTCTGGAGGATGAACTGAGCCTGACAGAGCTTGTGTCCCTCTGTGTCTCTACTCACTAGGATGAGCTGAGCCTACCAGAGCCTGTGTCCATGTGTGTCTCTGCTCCCTGGTGTTGTTAGCAAGGTGATGATAAAAATCTACTCTGCATTCTAGCTGTGGTTTGCTGGTCTCCCTGGCTACCTGAATCTGTCAATTTATACACCATGAAACACAGGCCATGAGTTGTACCCAACTGATACAAACTCTGAGTTTTCTTTTATAACTTGTCCAGTTACCCGAACCTCCGTTTAATAGGTGTGTACCACTACACCCATGAAGACAATTCTTTCTGCATTTAAGTAGACATGTTATAACAGGCACTGGAAACTATTTGCACATGAAGAGAGTTAATTTTCCTTGTTGTGTTTTATATTGGAGCCTGGTGACTTCAAGCAGCTTACAAAGCTGTTACACTACTTCAACAGATAGAACAGTATTCAGGACTTACATGACTTGGATTTACTCTCTTTTGAAGAACAGCTTGAGTCTAGAGGATGTGTGTGATATGGGTTAGAGAGACTGACACTATAAGCCACATGTGCTGTCTGAGGCAGAGTGAAATTTGGGCCCTCTTAAAAGCAAAGCTTGTTTGACTCTTGACTCTGGCAATGATTTCTAGTCCTGTTTCTCTGTTCTTTGTCTGTAAATTTAGGATAATGACATTTCCTTGTTTCCCAGGTTATTCCAACAACTGTTCAGAAACAGCTAATATTTTTGTTACATTGACTAGCCAGGAAAATTGTTACCTGTAAGACAAAAGAGGATGTTAGCAAATACAAACTATATAGGAAGAACTATATATGAATGTTAGATGGAGTCGATTTTTTAAACCCTCAGATACGTGACGTTGTACAATGTTCTTTCAATAGGACGAGTTAAGGATAAAATTCACTAAGCAGTAAAGAGATTCAGGAGAAAATAAAACTGATGGGTACAGAAGATGACTTTCAACTCCTCAGTGTTTAAAAAAAACGTAAGTATCTCAACAGCACTCTTTAATTTCTAGGGCTGTGTAACATATGCCCTATACTTTACCACACATTTTAAGAAAAACATATTTCAAGAAAGCTGATTCTACATCACTGAAAAGAATCATGATTAATTTTAGGATAATTAACTAGTAAATATTTTCTCAACATAAGGAAATGCTTGGCAGAAATCACAGTGCATGGTTTTAGCACTATTGTAAAGCCCTTAAAGCAGTTACATGTGCTGTGAAAAAGGAGTGGCTCTGGTGCGAATAAAAGAAAATTCGTGCCACTTTCTCGAGTTTTCTTGGGTAAGGCAAATTGGAAATTATATCAGAAGATACGTGTTCTGTTCATACAGAGATCTTAATCAACCTTGTTCTTATGTTACTATTTTGAGAAAAAAAAATACTAAGAACTGAAAATAAGTTTAAGTACCTCATTTAAGCTCAGGTCTTTTCAGTTTAGAAACCCCAAATCTAAATGCTGTCTGTCATACCACTAAAACCCATGCCCATACTTGCTCCTCTAACAAGACTTTAATGAAGCCACAAAAAACTTTGAAGATATAATCCATCTGTAATTCACAGAGAGCGCAATTAAGAGAAAGGACAGCAATCTCTCCTGAGCTAATCACATCCAACTTCTCAGTTTCCACTGCACTAACAGGTCTTTGCTGACACCGCCTTCTCAACACAGAACTATTCTGTCACCAATATGAACTGTGCCTGATACGTAATTAACGTGGCTTGACTTCTATTTCACCTAGAATGAACACAACCACTATAACAAACACTGTAAGATGGGTTTATATAACTATTTTCCTTTCTTTACAAAGCAGTATATGATTCTTAAAACAAAGATTTCCAGACCCAAAAAAATAAAGCTTGACTTATTTTGGAAACAGACAATCTGTTTCCAAACAGATAACAGCATATCTTCAGATCACAGATTAGATCAGGAAAAGTTTGTTCAAATGGTTGACTCCGTGAATTCTAATGAAGTCACTAAAGTTGCCTATAACACTTGCCTCCTGAGCTTGCACTCCAGAGTTCTGCTGACACAGCTGCAACGAAGATACACGGAGCCCCTGAGCTGCAGGATCCCTCTTGGACAAAAACATTGATCAGCAAAACTCTACTGCTAGCAGAGCTCCTCATTTCATTCATTGGATGAGCATTTTGCAGACTGTATAGATTGAGACTGTACCTTTCCCATTTAGAGCACTTATCTGGGAAACCACATTTACATTTCAGTCAACAGTCTCAGCCCCTACTTCAGTATGTTCCACAGGATTTTCTTTCACCCCATTGCACATGATAGAAACTAGAGAAGCAAAAGGTGCAAGACAGCTCTCACTCACATCACAGGAAAAATTGCTTCCTGTACATCATCAGTTAATACAATTGGATTTTCTTCTGGAATTTGGGTATAGACACTGCTCATCTGCACACAGGCCAGCAGAGCTATTAAGATGTTTCTGTTTCAGCATCAGTCATTTGGCAATGTATTTAAGGCTAAGTAGCATCAGTAAACCTCATGGCAATAAACAAAATTGCCAGATTGACTTTACACTTTAATTAATTAGAAGGGCTTGCAAATTATCTGTACATCTTTTAGATGTAAGGCTAGCAGTAAGTAAAGTAAAGTAATCACCATTAACTGTTAAGAAAGTTGATAACAAAAAGCATGGATGTACAAAAAATAAAGTATTTAAAATTCATAAAAGAGGACAATTTTATAATGGAGACAGAAATGAATGCAAAGATGAAAGGCTAGGGAATCATGAAAAAAGATATATTAAATAAGAGAATGGCAGTGGCAGATGCATATATTGCTATTTGAACTTTCAGACTTCCTTAAATTTTTCACTGCAAGGAATAAAAGAAGCTGACCACTGTGTACTCTACAAAATAAGGAATGTCTATGTGGGGCCACAGACTGTAATGCAGCACTTAGCAATTTTTCATGCTGTATGACAAATACAGGTTCCACACAACCCAAGACATAACAAACTGAGAACAAACATCATTCTTGCAAAAGTGACCGTAAAAACTCAGCTGTTTAAGGCTCTGCATCTTCTGTGTCTCAAAGGCTGTAAATCACATTTTTTCAAAGTACAACTTGTTTTTTTTCTCTTCCAGAAACATTGCCAGAAGGCTTCCCTTGAGACAAGAATATTCTACTGTGTTCCTTTTGGTTTATGTATCATTCTCAGGAAGATGATTCATTTGAATACATATTTCTGTATGGTAGGCAAGCCAAATGGGAAGTAGAAGTTTCTTGTAATACTGACTACTTGGCAGAAACCCTGTACTTACAGCATAATGATTCAGAGCTGACTCTGAATGGTAGTGGATCACCTCACCTGGCTGCTTAGATTAACTGATGAGCAGAGTTAAAATGGTAATATGGTTACCATGGTTATCTGCTCAGTAACTAACTGAGCACAAAGGCTTGAATTTTGTGGCATGTACCTGAAAATGACTAGAACTTCATTTGACACACACAGAGAGCCTACCACCAACTTTGAGATTAATAATAATAATTAACTTGCAGCAATATGCAGTATTCCACTTCTTCATCCTAACATTTAAAATCCAAATTCAACAAGATACTATTAAGAACAGTCTTCAACTACATTGAACAGCAACTCCTCTATGAGGCTCTTCTCAGCTTGCTGCTGGATGCAAGGTCTGAGAACTGGAAGGAAATGTTTCAAAATGCCTTGAGTCTGTTATCTGAAATAAAACAATCTCAGTAACTTAAGGCAGCTTTGGTTTGTAGAAACCTTTAGAATGTCACTCAGCCAACAAAGCCAGAGAGGCCCCTCTACTACTCAGATTTCAACCAGAAAGCACTTTTTAACCTCAAAAATGAAACAAAGCTGATAAACACCCTTTTGAAGCCTAATTGAAACCGCTTCTTGAATGACAGCAATGGCTGTCACACAATCCAGGCACGTCTGGAAGAGGCACACAAAAGGCTGTCTCCACACATACCAGCATTTACAAGTACTAGTTCTCCTTTCTACTTTCAATTTTTTCAGTATTATTGGTCCAAAAAAATCACTGCACACACACAAAATGTTTGATTTGTAGTTGAATAAAATACTTCATTTGCTTCAATACGGAGCAAACGTGCAAGGCTATGTTCAGCTTGTATGCAGAGACAATAAATACAAAACAAATATACCCTGGTTTCTGTATTACAGATGAGTATGCTGGGCTATAATGCACACAGAAGCATAACCAAGGTGCTTCTATCAGGTTTAGAATCACCTGTTGCACTGCTGCCACAAATGGAGACTGAATTTTGGCTGTATAACTACAAGTTTGCTGACAGTTTTTATTCTGGTTTATAGCAGGAGACAGAAGGGAATGCAGCCCAGCCTGCTGGCACCATAGTGTTAAGTGTGAGAGATAGTAAAGATACTTGTCAGCTGAGTGAACAGAAGAGCCTTGAGTGCATGCAGAAATAACACTGCCTGAGGAAAAAACCTGGAAGTTTTACTTAAGAATTTTCCAGCAGGAAGGACATTGTATTACCTGAGACATTTCACTGCTTTTCCCCCACTCCTCTCTGTTCTTCTCTTTCTCTCCTGCTTTTAACTCACGTTGTGATTCCAGGGAACTCCACTTCTCCTAAAGAATCTTGTACAAGGGCTGCTCTGCAATGTCTAAGCCAGAAAAGACCTCCATATTAACAATGAAGCAGCAGTGGCTTCGACTTCGTGACATAAGAGTATCGGATGCAAGCTTGCTCAGACAAACTGGTTGGTGCTGAGAGGGCAGGACTGGTGGGCATAGAGGGTGACATTACAATCACAAAATCATAGAAAAATTGAAGTTGGAAGTGATCTCTGGCGTCTATCCAGTACAACACCCTGCTCAAAACAGCTCTAATTAGATCAGGTTCTTTGGGGCAGTGCTCAGCTTAAGTCTTGTACACCTCCAAGGATGGTGATGCAACAGCTTCACTCAGCTTGTTTTCCAGTGTGTGTGCCCTATCAGCAAAAAACATTTTTCCTTTCTATCTATTTGGAACTTCTTATGTTCCAACTTATCTTCATCACCTCTCAACCTACTGCTTACATCAGCAAGAAGAGTCTGGCTCCACCACGTCTACATCCTCTGATCAGGTATTGACAGGAATAAGGCCCTCCCAAGGCCCATTCGTTTCATCTTTAGTCTAAACAAGCTCAGCTTATTCAACCTCTCCTTGTCCATCCCCCTGGATACCTTGTGTATCCTTTGCTGGACTTGCTCTGTTGTTCAATGGTTTTCCTGCATGGGGGAGCCCCCAAATGGACACAATACTCCTGATTTAGTCCCACAAGTGCTGCATTGAGGGAAAAGATCACTTCCCTCAGCCTGCTGGCTGCTGCCTTGCTAATACAGCTGGGCATGTCAAGTGCTGCCTTTGCTGCCAGAGCACAACCTCAGCTCAAGCTCATGTTGTCATCCACAGGACCCTCATGTCCTCAGCTCTACTACAAAATGGTTTTCTACACAGCCATCCCTCAGACTGTAATGTTGAACAGGGTTATTCCGTACCAGTTGCAAGACTTTGCACTTGCTTTGTTGACCTTCATGAGATGTCAGCCCATTTCTCCAGCCTGTTGGGGGCCCACTGAACAGCCTTGTCCTCTATCACATTAATTGCTTCCCCTCCCTGTCCTCTGTCAACTGTGGTGTGCTGGAAAATTTGCAGAGAGTGCACTTTGTCCCACCATCAGAGTTATAAAGACATGAAACCATATTGGCCTGAACAGTGATACCAGACAGATGCTGCTCGTTACTGTCAGCTGGACTCTGCACTCATCACACCACCCGTGCAAATGGTTGCGCCCATCATTTGAACTGCCTTAAGAGACAGGGAATTGCAGTAAATGGCCCGTGTTTGCCCTGAAAAAAAGAGTAAAAACTCAAGCTGGATCAGGGAAGACTAGAAAAAAGGCTAGCGAATGAACTGCTAAATGAATAATCCTGAGCACAACAGACGCACCAAAGCTGAAGAAGGGCTGATACTGCCATGAGACTTGGGGAACAGAGCTGAAGAATTTGTTAATGGTGCTTTGTAGAGTGTGAGAATATTTTACTCCAACCCTTAAAGAAATCCTTCTGTTCAGTTTTATTGCACTAGGGTTTTTTTGTTGTACTCCAACACTGTTCTCTAATGTCACCATGGAGTATAAGAAATTAAGGTAATAATCGAAACTTATCCCTACTGATGGAAACTTAATTTTAGTATATGGTACAAATCTAATATATGATCTAAATGAGAGTTCTACTTGCTAAAAAAAACCCGTAAAATGAAATGTCTGAAGTATTATATTTAGTATTTTTTAACTGGTTAACAGTTTAAGATTAGGAAATACTTTTGGCTAAACTATTTCCCTATACCTAAAGTTTAAAAGGAATAGTTTTGAGCACAACATTCTTCTGCTGGCTGAAAAACCATCCCATCAGTCACTGACTGATGGTATTGCATGCACTTAGCAATGGCTGGAGACTACAGATGCCTGTAAACAACTTAATATCCAATGCGCAGTCTTTGGAATCAAGGTATAGAACGCTACGCTGTACTGCTATCTGCATAAAAGCCCATGCATGAGATTTAGATATATGTAGATAACTGTTTCAGTTTTGTAATATTCGATACAATTTATTTATATATTTATACATCACTGAATAGCTTTCCATAATTTTGCTGTAAGGGCGTATATTCAAGCTGATAGTACCAAAAAAATTTCAACTAATTTACACGAGGCCTATTAAGAGAAGATACTCCATCACAAAATGCAGTTTGTATGAGTGTTCACAGATGTTAATGGCTAAATGAGTGACGTCTCTTTTCCTCCCAAAGCACATTTGTTGTAGGGTGGTAGTTGTAGTTACTGGGCAGTATTTTTATTTATCCTAGATTTGCTTTTATTATCTGTGATGAGCTCGCTTTTCCCCAACTATAGTGTTAAAACTTAATGTATAAATAGATAGAATTCAATCATATTCTGGTTATTTTATTCTTGATGGATTTCAAAATAATGCATAGCTCTCTTTTACTCTAATATTTGCAGGACACACCATGAACCAAACAACTAACCTTTCCTGATTATAGTCTCTGGCTGCCAAAGACAGTTTTATCACAGTTTTCTAGGGTACTGTCATGATTTGTTGACTTACACCATCAGTACAGTGATGTTCTGGTGTCACTCCCAGAAGCCAACAAATGACTTACAGGATGTGGGGAAAAAAAAAAAAAAAGAAAGATAGGGTGATATTAGGATCTAAGTCAGAATAAATCTTTGAAAAAACTTTAATGGAAATCTCATATGCTACTTATGCTGTGTCCCAGCCTCCACCAAGCCCTGATCAGTAGTATTTTTGGGGGGTTTTCAACTCACTTATTCGGACTGATTGACACTAAACTTGCTTCAGCCTATTTTGAAGTTTAATTAGCAGTGTTGAAAAATCTTGTGCACATTTTCCAATAATTATAAAAGTAATGGTTAGACACAGAGTGCAATGCTATTGTAACAAGAAAAATAATTACTACAGGATTTTTCTATGTAGAAAAGCTGCTACATGATATCAGTGACATAAAACACCCAGAATACCCATCAGTTTTGTGATGTTCTTGACCTTTTCTGTTATGTCCTTCTTCTAGCAGGCCCATCTCTGACACCAACAGAAGCAATCAGCAAATGGGTCTATCAACTTTCAGTACTCAAAATAAACAAAACAAATTACCTAAAAGAAGTCCTTTATTTGTGACAGAAACAAGAGAGATTGATTTCTCCTGCTCCTCCTGCTTTATCACTACCCTCATGACAGAGCCGCTTGGCAGCCTTAAATAGGACATGACATGTTGTCATCTTTCCTCCCCTATCCCTTTCATGTCCTTCAGGGAATCTCAACACAAATGCCTTATTTCAAGGAAATAATTTTTTTTCTGCCTCTGGCAATTCCATTTGCCTTTCATCTACTCATTTTTATTGTCACTTTTGCTCTTTTCATTACGCTTTGGCAATGACATCAGTATTTCACATTACTACTGAGAAGCTTCTCCAAACACATGAGAAAAAAAGGAAAAAAAATCCCTAGAGAACAATCATTCTATTTGATGCAATGAATTTTTCACCTATCACCTACCAGCTGAAATGATGAAAAAACTGTTCTAGAAGACAGAACAATTTCTGTATGTTCCAGATATTTGTATGCCTGTCCTGCACAAGAGTGTTAAGGACAGGATAAGAGAGCAAAAAGTGACCCAAGCAGAGTGAAGCAATAAACAATACGTGACCTCATGAACAATCAAGGACTTGAAATAGCCAGTGTAACCAAGACCATGACATACGGTGCTCTGTGCTCAGTGTTGTCTGCTGTAATAACACTGCCTACACTATGGAAGTTTACCCCAGATATGTCAGTTTTTGCCACTTATTAACAATGCCAACTTTCTTTTTCTTAGCAAGGTGTTAAAACAGTGACAGAAGACCAGTTAAAAATATGACTCCTCTCACAAAACACTTCACTGTCCCAAGCAAGAAAATAGCAGCTATACAGTATTCATCTTCTCAAACTCCAAATCTAAGAGATGACATATCTGAGATACTTTCATTATGATTAATGCAGGTCTCACAGAAAACAGAAACCTAGTTGTAATGCTTATTTATAGAAGATCAAAACATTAGGGATTTGTAATGTCTTTTTTTTTGTTGTATTTGGATTTTTTATTCTGGGACATTTAAACGTGTACAAACAAAATGGGAGATTAAAAGCCTAAAGGCGCAGTTTCTCACTTTCTGGCTCAGAGATTATCTTTCATCTAACCCACAGACAGATTACACAACGTTTAGGGACACATACCACCTTAAGTCATGTATGCAGTGGTGAACAAATGAATTTTTTTCATGGTCTAAAAGCTTATATTCTGATGTTATGTGCTAAGATTAACATATGCTGTTATAATTTCTCTGTGTGCATTAATTCACTCAAGGTTTTCACTAGGAGTTCTGAATTGCGTCCACATTTTTTATCTTGCAAAACAGACATGAACAAAAGCAACAGCCTTGAACTGCACCATCTATAATCTTACTTGTCTGGTGGATCTGGTGAACAACTTCTTGCTACTGGAGAAAAGAAAGGAGATGTCAAAACCATTCTATAGGATCTTTCCATGGCATTCACCATTTCTGCTGAGGGCACCATTATCTGTGATATAATATCAAAGGTCCAAGCAAATCAGTGAAATTACTTGAAACCTTCCTGGAGGAGGGCATTCGCATAATACCAGTTGGTAAAAATCACACAATGCATTTCCTTTATCATGTTTGGTTGTTGTTTGGCATTTGTTTGGGTTTCTTCCTAAATATTTCTTAATCTTTTTTGATATTTCACATGCAAGAATCAGCTCAGCTGAAATACAGTTGAGATGCACTGTCTACTGGTAGGCATTTCTGTTGCCAAGATGACTTAGCAGAGGGTGAAGAAAAATTACAGACAAAATGTGTATTGACTAGCAGATTTTAAAAAAGCAAAGTTCGCAATTGCAATACAATCTACTTTATCATAGAAGGTTCAGATGTGAATTGATCAGTCTGGTACATATTTAGGACTGTTTCTGGTTCTTTGTAAGACCAGCTCTACTACTGCTGTCCATCTTCTCGCTTTACCTAGATTTCCTGTTGCAGTGGACAATGACCTGGCAACAGTTACTGCTCACACTGCCTCTTGGCTGAACTAGAGGAATGAATACAATTGGATATAAATCTTCCAGCACTTAGAAAAAATTAAACGCTATATAACACTGCAGGTCTCTCCTTAAAAATACAGACTGCATATTTGGTGTAACAAAAACAGCAAACCCATTATTAATGTTGACTTTGCAGAGAAAAAAATCCAATTCAAGAAGAGCCTGGCCTAGAACCCCAAAATGCCTAAGTGCCCACATAAAAATTGAGATCTGCAGTTATTGTTCTGTGACACACAGAAACTTTTTAAACTTCAAAACCAGATCTCTACTTAAAACCTCTACACTGCAGTGACAAAACAGGAAACAGACTGCTCATATTTGGCTTTCTGAAGAAAACGTCTGTAAGCATGAGTAGTGCTCAGACTCAATATACCACCCACAGAACATCTCAGATTTTGTGACGTTAAGATGATCAAGAAGGTGATTCACAGTGCTAAGTATGCAAGCACTGGGTACTGATTGTTGGGGAAAAATCTATAAATTCAAAATTCACAGCATGTATTTCTCCTAGGACATAGTCTAGGGCATTATTAATGCTCTTACAGTTCCCTGATTTAAAAAAAAAAAAAAAAAAAAAGGAAGGAGAGGAAAGGACAAATCACTAAAGAAATAAATTTGCACACCCAATTCTTATAGAGTGTTCAGATAATGCTTGTAGCTCAGACCTACAATTTGTAAACAAACACTTTCTGTTCCTATATTGTAGCAAATTTTGGTGTAAACAGAGGACTTTCAAACAGCAGAAATTACTGTCACTGAGTATTCCCAGAGCAGTTGCATTTCAAATTTAAAAGTTTAACATCTTATTTTTAAAATAAGATTTTAAAAACGCTTTTTTGTCACTGAACCATGTCATTTATACAGCAGAAAAGAATGCACATGTATAGAAATACTGACGTCTGTGAGAACTCAAATTTTGAAAATAGAAATATTAACTCTTAATAACATGCATCAAGGCATGGAAGTTTGCTACTTAAAATAAAATTTACTTTGGTCCCAGTCCAAGGTAAGGTAGGAAGTAGGGTGAGGTAGATAGAGATATAAGAAATGGAGAGATTTTAAAAATATATAAATTGGTGTGTAAATACACACCAATATCACATGTAGTGATATGAAATACCACTTTAAAACAACCCTTTGTTTTGTTTGCTTCTGCACACAAACATGTATGAAATAATAAGACTGGATCAGACAGCAAAGTATGCTCTGTGCAGTGGTCAAATGTAGACAGGAGAACCAAATTTTGCTGCTTAACAAAATTCTTCTAGTGCAATGCTGGTATTTTTAAAAATCACTTCATTACCTACCATTGGAACAGAGTATCTTATATACTATTACTATATCTTATACGATATATAACAGTATATATTATACTATTACTATATTTTAGTAATGCAAAGTGAAAAAAAGAAGGAATACTAGTGAAAGGAATTCCCAATACACTTTACAGTGCAAATTTAAAATACAGCTATTCATGCTTGCTTAAAATCAGTTTATCAGTCTAGTATCCTATTGATCCTACTGAAGTTAATGTAAAACACACAATGTGCTATTGATTTGAACAGACTGTGCTTTTTAATTTACAATGAACTAAAATGTCATTAATGAACATTACTTCCACACCAATGTTCCCTTGAAATCTCAACTCTTATACACAAGTTCAGCGGTACATCATCTGGGATTGGCACACACAGTAAGATAAAGTGGAAATATGATAGAATACACTTTCCTTAAGTTACACTAACAACTATTTGCAATTCTCCCGCAGGATATTTAATATATAAAAACAAGCTTAAATTTCAAGTATTTGTACTTGTAATGTATTTCAGATAAATGGTAATAGCTTAAATGAAAGTTTTGTGGGAAAATTAATTTCTCTAATCTGCAGAGGAACACAGCTTAGGAATTGCTTGTGTCAATCAGGTAGTATCCTTGAATTTCTAAGCCTTCTTACTTCAGGACTGCACAGAATTACTCAGGCAGCTTTTTCTCCACCTCCCCATACTTAGTGCATACCACTTCCGGGCTCAGAATAAAGAGAAGAGATAAGAAAACAGTTCTTCTTTTATGGTAAAGCAAAACCTGCTCAGTATAGAGATATTGGAAGAAAAAAAAAAAAATCATGGTTTTATTTTTTTATATATTTTCTTCAATTTATTAATAATCTTTTATATTTGTTTATTTATGGCTTTGAGCAAAGACAAAAGAAAAAATCTAACTCATCCCTGATCATACAATTATTGTAAGAACCAGATCTATAGTCTTCCCAGCAGCAGTAAGATCCAACCTTTTTCATTAATACATTTCATCTTGTACAGATGTGAGATTTCATACTTATGGGCCTACTTATGTACAGAGAAAATAGGTCACTTCTGAAACTAGCAATGGACCTTTATATTACAGGAATGTGAGTCATTTGTTTCTTAATCTAAGTATATATACATTCATACATACATATATATATATACGTATATAATTTTATACCCTGTACCATTTTTTTTAATTAACATACAAATCCTAGATATTGTCCACTCTATTACAAAGTCATTAAAAATTATTTATGGTTTCACTGAAAGACCATGTGAATTAATATTTCTTCATAGTGCTTAAAATAAAATAAAAATATATATAAAAATATTTTGCTACTAACCCCATTTCTCCTATTAAATGTAAACCTTAAACAGTTTTCAAGATCAATATATGATCTTAATTAACTGACAGAATTTGTTAGCATTAAAATAATATAAGGGGTATTGTACTCATAAATAAATGGTCTTGCAGCGTATCCATAATGTTTGAGACACTTTTTTTAAACAATCATTTCCCCATTTCCACTCCAGGTCACTTAAATTAATGGCAGCAGCATGTTAGTGGGTTAATTACATTGATCTTTACTGGTGAATGTGAGTCAGCAAAAAAAATGGAAGATTTTTAAAAATTTTATTTGATGTATCACTTTAGTAAAAGGTATAACAGGCAGCATGGGTTCAAGCTCTGTTAGCTTTAGAATATTTACTTGGCTCTCAAGTACATCTGGATTCACTGCATTACGTAGTTCGTGATGTTATTTAATTTTTCCATGCATCGTTAAACTCAGCATTGATGGGAAGAGAAGAACTCCTTTGCATTCACTTCCTTAACAGAGTCAGCTGGGTTTCAAGGAACAGAATATATGCTTGTATCATATCCATAATGCTGATTTTTCAGTGAGTTAAATTATGACACATTTAGTTTCAATCTCTATTTAATGTGACAAATCAGGCACAAATGATTACGATTTTTTTTTCTTTTTTTTTTGTGGATAAGAGAATGTGAAGGTTTGAGCAAACAAAACAAAATGTTCACAAAACAGTATGCTTTAACCCTGCTTTCTGTCACCATTTCCTTTCTGTTTTGAAGACATAAAAAATAATAAACCTCATACCTATGGGCTATGTTTGACACTACATGCCTTAGGATATACTAACCATTTAATTACAATATACACAGAGCAAATCGTGCATTTCCAGACAGACTTGATGCTATATTATATTTATTTTTGTAAATTAACACCACAGTCAACTACAAAACTACAGTGAAGACACAGAAAGCACCTGAAAAGTCTAAATCAAGCTGTGGTTTACAAATAATCCTTTAAATGAAAAACCTCACTTCTAGACTTAAACTAGAGATTCAAAGTCAGCATTATAGGAATTTTAAGGTAGACACAATTAATGAATGGTTATTATTTTCTAAGATACCGTAAAGCCTTTTCCTACTGACCAAACCTATTTTTATTGTCTTTTTTTTTTCAAAGCATGCATGGAATATTCTCAGATGCTATTGAGGGCAAGAAGAAAAGTGATGGCATTGGTGAAGTACAAGCGGTTTGCAGGATCAAGCGTACAATTTTGCATAAAACATTGCATGTAAAAGTAACACTGTAGGTCTTAAGCCATTGCATTACAATTTAACAGTTGTGTTGCACTTAGCTTTAACAAATTTTAAAACTGTAAATTTTGAAGTGAAAAGCGGAACCTAAATTCCTAAACAAAGACCTTGCAATGGTACACCACACAGCAGCTATTTTTGCTTGGGTCTAGAAAGTTATTTACAATGGCAATATTTAGTCTTTGAAAAGTCTTTAGCAGTGAAGATCAAAGTCCACCCAATTCTCTTAGACAACAGAAGGGTTGACATGCCATGAAGTTACAAACTATCCAGAGGAGCGCTAGTGCCTCCCTTTACACTGCAGGTGTTTGCAATATAATTCTTTTCCAATCTAAATTCCAATGGATGGTGCTAACACATGAAATGCAATGTGAAATCACAACTGAATTCTTCACGAGAAAGTAACAATGTATATGCAATAAATGAAGTAACAAAGGTTTCAGAATATCACTCAGTCAGTGCTATGTGTTAAATTGATATTTCTATTTTTTTTTTTAAATATACTTGTTTGAAGTTTGTCATTGTGTTGACAATTTCCCCATGAAAACAGCCAATCCCATAAACAGAGAAATATGTTAGGCTGATTTTAAAGTCAACACATTAAAAATAAGTAATATTAGAGCTAAATTTAATCTTCTGTAACGTTTGCAGAAAAGGAAGACATGAACTCAAACAAGTTTTTTTTAAGTGCTTTTATATATATATATATTTAGACATATATATATATATATAAAACTTGTACATTCGTTACATAGGGCAAAGCTGTCTAAATTACTTTTCTCATAGTAGACTGCTGGGGCACGTTAGGAAACGGGCTAAAACAGTTCGGGGGATGGTGCTCGGTTTGTTGTAAGTCTGTTGCTCACAGTCACCAGGGATCATAAGTTTGAGGCGAACCGTGGTTTGTCTCCCTCGGGCTCTGTGCTTAAGACTGTGGAAGAATCCCTTTGCAGCGGGGCTGCGGGCGGCGCGGCCCCGCGGTTCGGGGGGATGGCTCCCGAGGACATCTGCCGGAACAGCGAGACCCGCTGGGGCACGGTGGCCCGGCCGGCTGGGGGCACGCCGGGGCCCGGGGCGGGCTGCGGGAGGGAGGCGAGGGACTCGCCCACGGTGGGGTGAGGCCTGGCGATCAGCGTGGAGATCTCGTGGGGCAGGGAGGGCTGCGAGGCGGAGAGCGGCCGCACCTCCCGCGTCAGGTTGGTGTTGTGGAGGGCCTGGGTGCTCTTGTGCACCTCGTTCTTCTGCGCGGCTCCCGGCGGCTGCTGCTGCTGTTGTTGCTGCTGTTGCTGCTGCTGCTGCATGAGGGAGAGCTGCGAGGCGGTCGGCGAGGCGTACTGGAAAGTTCGGCCGGCCAGCGGGCTCTGTACCGGCGGGCTGCAGACGGCCGTGGTGTAGGAGCAGGGCGACAGGATGACAGCCTGCTGGGGCGGCTGCGTGCTGGGCGAGGGCGAGTGCAGGTTGGTGTGCGAGAGGCTGCTGGTGGTGTACACGGGAGGGGACTGTGTCCTGCCGCGCGACGACGAGGCCGAGGTGCTGGAGTTGAGGGCTGGCATCTGCTGCAGGCTCACCGGGGCGATGGTCTGCACCATCTCCCTGTCGTGCTTCACGATCTGCTTCAAGATCTCATTCTCCTGGTTGTTGAAGACGCCGGTGTTGAGGTCCTTCTGGAACTTCTGCAGCAGGATCGAGTTCTTCTTCCCTTCACAGAGAGGCAGAAGAGTTAGTGAGGCTGAGGCGCAGGGGGCTCTGGCTTTCTGTTTGAGCACCCATCCCTGAGGGCTGTGTGTTGTAAAAACCTCGGCAGGCACCGGGTGGCCGAGCGGGGCACTGCTCGGCCGCCAGCCCACGGCAGGAGGGGGCTGTGGCACTGCCGGAGCTCCCCTCGGCCGGGCTCCGCATGCCGCCGGTCCACGGCCCTCTCCGCACCGCGGGGCTTCCGAGCGCCGCCGCACTCCGACACCGGGCCGTTCTCTGCCCCCTCACTTGCAGTTTACTGTTAAAACTACAATTGCCCGTACGAACCGTAATTTCCTGAACAACTGTAAGAAAAAGTCATTGTGCTCTGCATCTACATCATCTTTCTCGTTGCAAAAGTGTCTGAATTTCCACTAAACAGTTACATATTTTAAAAGTACATCAGCCGTCTAGCACATTTCTGTAAACTAGTTACTAGACATCAGTAACCAGTGTTTTCAATTGTTTGTGAACTAGTAAGAACTCATGGATAGTGTGACACCTGCTTGCACAGTAAAGACTGCTGTACATTGTGACCTGATGTTTGCTTGATGGCTCACAGTGTCTGTAAGATGTAGACACTATTCTGTATGAGTCATCAGGTGCACAGGAACACAGTGGCAATCAATTGCTTCTTTTTT